>QPKB01001036.1:0-15072 GCA_003546025.1 Camphora micrantha
GATTGGATTCAGCCCTTCAAGAACTTGTTAATTTTCTTCTGCTCAGTGTCAATTAGCTCGGGTAGCATATCTAGCTAGCCTCTCAAACTTGGTGACATACTCTAGTACTGTCATGCTGCGCTTGAGCTGCTGAAAACTTAATAGCTTTCTGTCTCTTGAAGTGGGAAGGGACGTACTTGTTTGTAAACTGAGTCTTGAACGCTGCCCATACATTCATCGTTAGCCATTGCCAGATACGGGTCCTTGACCGTCTGCCACCATTGGTCTGCAAGCCCACAGAACAATGAAGTTGTAAGATGGACCTTCTGTCTTCCTGTGCATGTAAAGACATCAAAGATTTTCTCTGTGGTTGCCAACCAGTTCATCTGCAACTAACGGGTCTTCTTGACCTGAGAATTCCTTGGGTGCTCTTTTCCTGAACCTTTCAAACAACACATTAGGGTCATGGTCCCTATTGTTGATGACAATGTTTGGGCCCAAAGGTTGCATAGGCTGAGGTTGAGGTCTATTCTATAGGATGTCCAAGAGTTATCTCCATACTTGGGCCATTTCCTTATCTTTCTTAGCCATATGCTCTTGGAACCTAGCTTGGTTCTCATTTTCTTGCCACTGTTGCTCTTCCATAGCCGGCATAAGTTCTTGAAACTGTGCCGCTGTAGGTGGATTGACTTGATCTGTTTCAGGGTTGTTACAGCCTGAAGCATTATGATTGGCTGAAGTTTTTCTTGGACGCATGATGCTGTAAAACAAAGTATTAGTACAAAATAAACATGGTTTGGTTGGTATCTAAGTCCCATATTAAACGAACTAACCAGCTCACGAATCCTCGCCACGTTCCTTGGATTTTCTAGTTTCTTTTAAGTGCCTGAACATGTCCCGCTTTGATACTAGTCCTGTCGCGAAACTGGACCGAGACCAAGGCTTGCGACTCGCGTTTCCCGACAGGTTTCCGCAGTGAGGATCCTCAAAACGGAGACTCACACGATCATGGTTACGGAAGCTTGTAGCAAAGCATGTCATAGTCATATCAAATTAATTTCAAGATACATGTGTAAAATCACCAAGGCATAATCTCAGAGGGAGAAATGCTAACATAGCATTTCCCACGTCTTAAAGTTTCAAGACTAGCAAAAGTATGTTAAAGTTAACTTTACAATCCCATAAAGAGGCCAACAAAGGCTAATACATCTAAAAATAAATGAAATATGAAACCATTAGCATAGTGATCCGAAACTCAAGATCTAGACGTCGGGCTGCCACTCTCGAGCAGGTGGCGGCTCAACCGCCTCCTCCGGACACTCCTCCTCAAAGGCAACATCGCCTGCACTTGGGCACCAAAACAACAAGGATCAGACACGACGGTCTAGCAAGTGATCAATTTAGGCATGAGCATAAATTAAAATTTAACGTTTGAAAGAACAATACTTAAAACAATTTGCCGGATTTAAAACAAGTTACAGAATTTAAAGTAATGCATGAACAATATACTTATCAAAACGAAAGTCCCTGAGCAATAAACGAAACAAAAATTAGCATGAAATACATATAATATCATGATTAGTAAATCCATATTGAGCCCATCCTTTCTCTATCATACATGATGACAAGAGTAAGCAGAAGAGAACATAACAGAATCCCATTCCACATGAGGTGGGTAGGGGTCCAGCCGCGGAATCGGAAATAGAACAGAGATGTATAAATAAATATATGACTAATCTGCAGATTGTCCGAGTGTTTAAGGACCCCCCAGACGGTGGATCAGACCAAAGGGGTAGTCCAAGCTTAGTGGTATTCACCTGTAGTCATGAATGCACAAAACGAAGCAAAATATATACATATCGGATCGAAAATAGGGGAAATCACTTGCCAAAACAAGGCAAAGCAAGACTAAATAGAAATAACATAAGCTATAGCAAATCGATGCATAAGAAGTGATCCCCTTATTAGTTCTTGAAGCACTTCAAAACAAAGCTGATATTTGCAAATCAAAACATGTGCAAAGCGATATACATCATGTCAAAACTGAGATTTCGAAACAAGCAAATCAAGTATATGTTAAGACCCTTCATTTGACCCTCGTGTAATTGAATCTCAAATGTCGGAAATAAAAAGCGAATTGGTGCCCCTGAAGCTAGAAGACATTTTAGATTCCAAATGCACAATATCAAGTTAAAAGCCCCTCAACATATTCTGGTTTTCATTGGTCTCAAAAACTAGACACCTATGGCTCACAGTCCCCGCCAAATTCCTTACTTTGGGCACAATAATTGGTATCCATAAATCAATCCAAAATCTGAGTTTTTATTTTCTAAGACTCTAAAATTAATGGGGGTTAATTAGGGTCAAAAATCAAGTTGAAAGAGGTCCAAATGGGTCCCGAAAGAGGGCCCTACAATCTGCCTCGGGTCCCATGGCCAGGCCAGCTGGCCATGCACAGAACCAGCCGTTGGCTGTGCTGTTTGTACCCAGATTGCCTAATGGCCACTGGTGCTCAGAAATTTGGCTAGTGGGGTTTTCTTTAGGGGTTTACACGGATAAGATTGGTGCTGATTGAGCTAAATCCGTCACCAATCCGTTACCTACGGGTTGATGGATTTGGAATCCGTCACTAATCCGTGGCTGTTAAAATTCAATCGGATCCGATTCGTGGAGGACCGGATTGGATCAGATTAATCCGTTCAATCCATTCAATTTAATGTGAAAAGAAATAATATTCATGAGCAATTGCCAACTCAAAGATTAATCAGTCATGAGTGGACTCAACTCTATCAGAATTGAAGCAAACTCGGTCAGCAACCTGATATTGTAACTGGAAGTGGCAAAATGTTAGCTGGGGTTGGGTTGGGTCTGGTGTTGACCCTTGAAGGTGACAAATATTATGTGAGTAAACTAATGCAATGTGTTCATCAGTAAAGTTGGGAATGTTAACAGAATACTCATCATTCAACTTGAAAGGAAGTGTGAAAATTTTGAGGGACAGAGAACAAAAATCCAAATAAAAAGCTGAAATTCATGTGGGGGGTGAACCAATGAAGCACAACAAACTGGCAAGGAAAACTTTCACACTAGACAATAAACACATTGTGGTCACTGAATTGTTACAATACAAAGAGATCTAATTATTACAAACACATAAAAACAAATAGCAGTCCATCAGTATCCATCAGTCATCACCAGCTTCAACTTCACACTTGATATCAACTTGTGAAACCTACGAACATCAAGTACTATATTAGAATAATTTAATTAAACAATGAAGATAACTTAAACATAATTTTATAAAAATAAAAGTACCTGAGTCCAGAGTCTCCAGATCAGTAAACTCATCCATACGTTCTTCCACATCAGGAATTGATGTATCATAAACTCTCAACCAATCTTGCGTACAAATTAGGCATTCCACAAGTTTAGGGGAAAGAGAACTACAGAATCGATCTAGGACACGACCTCCGGTACTAAAGGCAGCCTCAAAAGCAATAGTAGATATAGGAATGGCTAAAATATCTCGTGCAACTTGAGAAAGAGCAGGATACCTAGCCGAATTTGTTTTTCTACCAACTCAAATTTTCAAACTTTGTATTTCCATGTATCTTTTCACAAGCTTCCTCCAAATATGTGTCCACTTCTGATTTATCTCCTTCACATTCTTCTTCTTCCAAATGTTTCTCAAACATTGATGAAGGGTCACTTGCTTGCAAACTTGATTGGCCACCAATGTCAAACTTGAAGATGATGCACTCGCTGACCCATATTGTTCATACTCCTCATAAACACCATTTAATGCATTTCTTAACTTTTGGGTTAGCTCAATCACATGAGATACTTCTAGCTTTAAACAGTAGCCATAACAAAACTTAACATATTTCAACTTATATCTGGGATCCAACACAATCGCAATCAATAACATCAAATTCATTTTATTAATGGGTTCTCAATACTTATCAAATTTCAATCTCATTTTAACAGACATACTCCTCAAAGAAGAATCATTCATCATAGACAATTCATTTAAAGATCTTACAATGTCACAAACTTCAGTAAAATACAAATTCGAACTCACATGCAGATAAGCAAACAATCAATTATTAGCATCATAAAATTTCTTCAGAAATCTTGTTATTAGCTTACAATCATCCCAATCCATAGGAGAAGGAGGTCCATCTAATTCCAATCCATCAAATTCCTTACTGAATTTATCATCTTCATCCAATCTGTCAAAAGCTTTTTGAAACTTAATTACTATTTCTAACATGAGGAATGTAGAGTTCCACCTAGTTGGAACATCTAAAGACAACGAACTATCACTTTCGATTCCCTATTTTTCCACACATGCTGTAAAGAGCTTTTTGTCTTTGTGGAGAACTCCTCACATACTTAACCGCAGCACGAACTTTTGTTACAGCACCTTTCAATTCAGTTAACTCATCTCTCATAATCAAATTAAGAACATGTGCAACACACCTCATGTGAAAATGTTTTCCACCTAAAATAAAACTGTCACATTTTTTAGCAAGCTTTCTATTTAAAAATGCAATGGCAGTATCATTGGAAGACGCATTATCAGCAGTAACCAAACCAAACAAAGCCTTTTCCCACTAGGTGGGGTCGGCTATATGGATTTGACGACGCCAATCAAATCTGTTTAAGGCCATGTCCTCCGTTAGATCCATGTAGGCAATGTCATGTTTAATAGTTTCTTTCCAACTTCTCTTGGGTCTCCCTCTCCCTCCCCTACTCCTAGCAATCTCCATGCTTTCACACGTTTTAACAGGTGCCTCCATTGGACGCCTTCTAACATGGCCGAACCATCTCAGTCGATTTTCTCTCATTTATCTTCAATCGGTGCTATTCCCACTTTGCCCCTAATCTCCTCATTCATAATCCTATCTCTCCTTGTAATCCCGCACCCCGCATTCTCATCTCCGCAACTTCCATCTTCTTAACATGATTATGCTTTACTGCTGAACACCTTGGTCCATATAACAACGCTGGGCGAACGCATTATCAACAGTAAGAGTACAAAATTTCTTAATACCCCAATCAACCAAGCATTCCTCCACAGCTCAACCAATGGACTCACCTTTATGACTAGAAATGACACAAAAGTTCAGGAGTCTTTTGTATAATTTCCAATCTTTATCAAAAAAATGAGCAGTAAGGCACATATAAGAAAGGTTTTGGACTGAGGTCCAACAGTCTATAGTGAGACAAACCCTTTGGTTTGTCAACATGTCCCTCAATTTTTTTTCTTTGTTCATCATACAACTCCAAAAATCTCCGGCAATTGTAACACGTGACACATGTTTGAAACTTGGTTGCATGATGCTACAAAGATTATGAAACCCTTCGTGCTCCACAAAGTTTAAAGGCAACTCATCAGTAATTATCATTCCAGCGAGTACCAATCTACATGCAGGATGACTAAATTTCCAAACAGCCATGTTACTGACAGACTTACCATCTTTTACTGATTGAAATGATGATCCGTTTTTGTTTTTTATTTGCTGCTTCATTTAAAGGATTCTTGATACATATTTTCAAATGATTATTCAAAGTAGTAGTCCCATTAGAACTAATCCAAGTACAAGTAGCATCACAATACAAACAGTTGACAGTAATCGGAAGCTTATGGTTATAATCTTTAGGCCTTTTAAAATGTGCCCATACCTCAAATACTTGACCACCTTTTTTTTTTTTGGAAGTATTTACCTCACTAAATACAGCACTAGAAGCCCTTGTAGGAGGAAGAGCAGTGGCAAAAGGTTTTGATGTTTGCAGTTTAACTGACTCCGGCTGGGATTGTGTCACTATCATACTGTTGGAAGGATTAGGAGTAAAGTGCTCACCAGTGCTAGACATCTGAGAAAAAAGACACAAAATTAAGCTTCATTGTAACTAAAAAGATTCAGAATGAGAGATACAAAACTTTTAAATGAACTCTGAAAAAAAATGAAATGAATCCCTGAATCTCAAGTAATGTGCCCTGTTTTCAAGTAATGAAAATATAAACCACCCATGAGAAATGCAAGTATAAGCACAGGAATTTGAAGAGAGCTAAGTAACATCTCAAACAACAAAATTGTCAAGTATAACATGTGTTGGAAATATTATTAGATCCTTATCTAACAAAGTGACTAATAACACAACATTTTAACATAACTTTCAGTAATATGTGTTTGCAACACAAATCATTCTCTTTGGATAAATTTCAACTGCATTCCAAATTTAGCTATGGTTACCATTTAGTTGGCCTTACAATTATTTCAGTTAGTAATCACCATTCAATATTTAGGATGCTTAGAGTACTGTAAATGAATTATTTGATGGGAAAAAAGCCATGAGTAAACTTGATGCCAGTAGTAGATAGAGTTCATCCATGGCTTTTATCTTCTTTTATACATTGTCTTTTCTTTTTTGTTAGTGCCTAAAACAAGTTCATGGTACATTTAAAAATTATACATATAGCACATTGCACAATCTTATCTTTCTCTCTCTCAATTTTTTGCACAAAATGCAAACCAGATCAGGAGAAGGGTGGGGTTGGTGATTGGCATTAAGGGAGCAAGCCCTAGTTCCCAGAATTTCATGATTTGGAGTGCCTAGAAAGAGTTGGGAGAGAACAAAAAAAATGGTATTTCTACTAGTAAAATAACAAAAAAGTTGAGCAACTCTTTTATAAAAAAATTAGTAATTCTAGAATCAGAAATATAGGAAGACAAAGATATCAACACTATGCTTCACACCCTTCTTTCATGGATTATGTCCATACATCGAAGCCCTAGATTAAGATTGCCCTTCGAAAACTAGGAGATTGAAAGTTGTGTAATATAGCTCCCTTAAATAGTAGCAACAACAGATCCACCATAGATCACTGAGTCTCGTACCATTTATTGTAATCTGAAAAGATATGCATATTCAATCTCCCACTGCTTTAGGACAATCAAAAAAGTAGCGTTTCCAATTGTATGCCAAGACACTAAAGGGAGGGGGGGGGGGGGGGATTCGATTGTGGGTAAGAACTTCAACTCAGAAATTCATGCAAAAGAGGAAATAAAAGTATGAAGGCAACAAAAATAAGGTAAAAGAGGTGAAACCCACTGGTACAAGATGATGATGGCTCAGCTCTAGAAAAAACATTGCAAAATCAGAGTCTCAAAAACCCTAGAAAGTATAAAAAAAACTGTAAAAGCAAAAGAAAGAAGAAACATCTACCACACAAAAAAAAAAAAAAAAAAAAAAAACAGAGAGAGAGAGAGAGAGAGAATCTAAAGATGCAAGAAGGGGAAAAAAATGCCAGACCCAATTTGAAGTTGTTTCTTCCTAAACAGAGGAAAAAAAAAACAAGAAGAGTTGCAGTGGATTCAAGCGATAACAGTCTTACCTCAAAAGAGAGATTGAAGCGATAACGGTTTCCTTCTTCTTCTTCTTGTTGCAGCGAGGGTTCTTCTTGTTCTTAGGAGATGAAGAAAACACGAGAGATGGAGAGAAAAAGATCAAAGAGATGGGAGAGGGAAGAGGGTTTTCTCCATTGGCGGCTAGGGTTCTTCTTGTTCTTGGCCTTTTGGGGATGAATGAGCGAGGGGGGTACTGGGTAGGGTTTTGGCCTTTTGGGGATAAATATTCGTAGGGAATAATTACATTTGAGCCCCTTGAATTTTTCTCTTTTTTTATGTTTATACATCTTAATTTATATCTAGACCCCTTAAATTTTTTTTATTTATATTTTATGTCAATGGATCAAATCGGATTGCATCTGCGGATTGAGGATGAAATCCGTCACCAATTCATTGCTAACGGATTACAGGATTTTCAATCCATCACCAATTCGTTAGCCTTCGGATCGGATTAAAATCCGCGGAACGGATCGGATCGAATCAGATTTACGGATTGAGGATTTTTTGTGCACCCCTAGTTTTCTTGTAGCAAGCAAATTCTAACACATGCGTGGAAATTTCTATGTACTTGGGCCATCGGAAATAATAATAAATAGAAGAAAAGGCATCAAAAGGGCATGAAACTATAAAGAAAGAGTTACCAAAAGGCATCAGGAATTGACATGGCCGATGGAATAGTAAATAAAAAAAAAATAACTTGGCTGATGTGGCTGGTAGAAATTTATGCACTCACACCAGCACCTTTCATTAAGAGAGGAGTTTTTTCAAAGGGCTTTGGATTCTATCAACAAGCATCAGTTAGCTACCAAAAAGGGCATCAAAATACCCACAAAACACACGATCTGCAGTAAAATTAATCACAAAGAAGGAGAGTGAAAGGAAGCATAAAACCCATTAACAATTACAAGATTTGAGTTTGAATTCCATAAAACTGAACATGCATGTATAATCTTCATGTAAGGCAATTACTTTTAGGTCCATTACTTGGACCACAAGTCCTTACCTTTCCCAAAATGTGGTTATTATAGGAATTCCGTTTTCATAGGATATATGCTATTAATTACTCAAAAACCGGTTTCTTAATGAGATATATTCCATAATATTCTCTACCTTGATTGACGGTTGAGATTAAGTCTAAGAAAATCCTAATTAGAAATTCGGTCATCTCTCCACCTATAAAATAAAGCCTTTTGTCCATCATAAAGGCTACACATAAAAACTCAACACATTAGGGTTTATAGGCAAGGAGAGAGATAACAGAATCATTCACCCAGCCTCTTCTTCGACGGATCTCAATATCAATCAGCAATAGCACCAGACAGCAGGATCGGAAACCTCTCTGCATCAGGATGTCAGGAGGTACTCTTCAATTTATTTAAGATTAAATCCTACACGTGATTATCATGATGTTCAAGATCTTAGGGTTCATATTAATAATAGCATAACACTTCAAATTGATCACTTGCCTTAGTCCAAATGTCTCAAAAACCTCCTCAAGGATCTCTCTCTACAGCTGAACCAAGAGATCTACAAAGTCCCAAGAAATCACTTCAAAAACTCAATAAATTTTGAAAACAAAGGACCCATTTCGAAAATGGGGTTGCATGCTTGAAAAATAAGATACTTAGGAGTTCAAAAAACTCCATTAAAGACATGGGATGGAGCTCTTACCTATAGCTATCCAAACAAGAAACAAGGAAGAAGATGAAGGGGCTGTCCAGTTGAAAACACCAACAAATGGATCAAATGGAGAGCTTGTTGGATTTTGAAGAGAGTTTGATGTTTGAAGCTCGGTATTTTGTGTTGGAATTATTGTCAACACATTGTCACACAAGTATAGTACCGAATGTCTCAGCTCGGCACAACACAGAATGTCTCAACTCGGCACAGCACAGAATGCCTCAGCTCGGTTATGTAAACAAGGAAGACATGAGCTCGGTAAAAGCACAGAGTTCGGTAAAAGAAGGAAGCCCGGTAAAAGAACGTAGCTCGGAAAAAGCCCAGAGCACGGTAAAAGAAAGTAGCTCGGAAAAAGCACAGAGCACGGTAAAAGAACGTAGCTCGGTAAAAGCACGGAGCTCAGTAAAAGAACGGACCTCAGAACGGAACTCGGTAAAAAGCACGGTGCTCGGACATGACAGCTCAGTTCGACGAAGCGCAGAGCTCAAAGAAGAATCAAACACTGAGCTCGGTAAAGCACTGATCCCGGCCATGACAGCTCAGTTCGGCAAAGTGTCAAGCGCAGAGATAGTTCAAGCACTGGCAAAGCGTTGAGCTTAGTCAGTTCGGCAAAGCATTGAGGTTGGTAAAGCATAGTGCGTGGTTAAGCACTGAGCTGCTCGGTAAAGCGCAAAAGCTCGTTTAAGCACTGAGGTCGGTCAAGCGCAGAGCTCAAAATAGAAACTTGCGCGAGAAAAAACAGGGGATCTCTTCCAATCCTTGAAGGAATTTACAAAACAGAAAGTTGCGCGAGAAAAAACAGGGGATCTTTTCTAATCCTTGCAGGAGTTTCCAAAACCTCTCCTAGCCTTTTTGCAATCACGAATTAGGGTTGGCAAATCCTATAAAAAGGCATGCTAGGGATCGTTGAAGACACACAGAAACAGAGAAGATTTGTGAGGGTGTGTGAGCTTGCAAGGAGACACTACTGTGATTCTTTACAGCAAGTAAAGAAGAAACTCTGCATCAAGAAGATGGTTCTTCATCAGTAGTTTCTTTAGATAAGTATTTCTCAATTTATGTTTAATAAATCTGATTTGTATGGGATTGAGAGTGAGAGATTGTAGAAAGGAATTTCTGTAAAGGGTTATTCTCTAATCTTTGTAAAACATCAAGTGGGTGCTTGGTGTTGGGGTTTGGTGATCCTGTCTGTTGGTGCAAACGAATTGTAAATGGAGTTGTTGCTTCCTAGATAGTGGGTGCTATCTGAATCAGGGGTGGGTGCTCATTGAAGTTGAAGCTTCAGAATTAATCAGTAAGACTAGCCTCATATTGGTGTCCAGGTAGTCGGTGCACCGTGGACGTAGCCTTTGGGTGAAGCACGTTAAAACCTTGTGTTCCTGTGGTTGCTTGATTATTGCTTTGATTATTTGGACTTATTAGTATTCAAGTAAAAAGTATTGAGACATCACTGATTCACCCCCCCTCTCAGTGATCGTGTGATTCTAACAGAGCTTGGAAGGAGAGGAAGAGAATGGTATGATCAAAATTAATCCAAGTCCTCTAGATATGGCATGCAAGGTGGAGAAAAAAGGAGGGGAAGGAGCTCTCCTAAGTTCAGACGTTCTGCAATTGAAATGGTTTCAGTTATGAAATGTGAATGAGTGAGGGAGATGACTTAAGTCGAGTGGGAAATGGGCCCCATTTGGTCTAATATTTGGAATGGCTAAAACATGCTCTTGCGATCCCCAGATGAAATCGACAAATAGGGATGAAATGATCCTTGAAAAATCTAGTTTCTAGAAAGTATAAATTTCACATGGTTTTGAGATTTCAAAATTCGTGTCCAGATTTGAGTGTGAAAAGTCAAATTTACCTTTTTGGGCCAAAACATGGATTTATGGGCTTTGAACACAAACGAGCTGAATACGAAAGTTATAAATAATAATAAAATCATTCAAAAGCAATCAAAATCACAATTATAAAAATCCAGAATCATCCTCTCATGCTTACACGTGCACTCAGGGCATCCTTGAGCGTGTCTGACTAAAGCCAAACATATTCTAACCCAACGATCACTAAACCTACTTAAGTCTATGAACACAATTAATAAAACACTAATCGAGCTAATCTGGGTTGGGGTCTGACAAAAAGTCCAGTGTTATTGCTGATAGTCCCTTGAAATGTTCCAAATGGGGTTGACTGAGCTTGGCTTGATATCATCCAGTGTTTTGCAAGTTGAGTAAGTGCGAATTTTGGCTTTAGCAAGTAATTTTCTTGGGTCACATCATCAGCAAAGAAGGACTGGCTGTAGATCTAGGAAAAATCAAGGCAGTAGTCAAGTGGCAGAGACCCATTTCAGTAACAGAGATTCGTAGTTTCTTAGGTTTAGCAGGTTACTACAGGAGATTTGTGAGAGGATTTTCATCCATTGTTGCTCCATTGACCAGATTAACACGAAAAGTTGTACCGTTCGTATGGACTGACGAATATAAAGCAAGTTTGCAGGAGTTAAAGAATAGGTTGACTACAGCTCCAATGTTCACATTCCCTACGGAGAATGGTAGATTTGTTATTTATACGGATGCCTCGAAAGTTGGATTGGGATGTGTACTTATGCAAGATGGGAAAGTAGTGGCTTATGGCTCTAGACAATTGAAAGAGCATGAGAGAAAGTATGCCACTCATGATTTGGAACTTGCAGCAGTGGTCATGGCATTGAAGATGTGGCGTCATTTTCTCTACGGTGAGAAGTTTGAAATTCATTCAGACCATAGAAGTCTTTAATATTTGTTTACCCAACCTGAATTGAACATGAGACAGACTCGGTGGATGGAATACATAAAGGATTTTGACTTTCCGATCAAATATCATCCCGGGAAATCCAACATAGTGGCTGATGCACTGAGTCGAAAAGCATCAACTAATGCATGTTTGAGAGCAGAATGGTCTTGGGCAGAAATTTTGCTCGATTTGGGAGTGACTTTGCAGCCAATTGATGACAAGGTTATGTTAGCGAACTTGTTTGTCTGGGAACCAGAGATCTTGGACAAGATCAAAAGCAGGTAGGCAGAGGATCCAGATCTAGCTCGAGTGATTGAATAGATTGACGGCAGACCAGATTCATGATTGTTGGAGGGTGTGTTGTATTTTCAAGACAGGTTATATGTGCCAAATATAGAAGAACCGAAAATGAGATCATGACAGAGGCACATCATTCCCATTATACTATTCATCCGGGTAGTACAAAGATGTACTAGAACCTGCGTAATCATTATTGGTGGAATAATATGAAGAGGGAAGTAGCAGGATTTACATCAAGGTGCTTGATGTGTCAACAAGTAAAGGCAGAATGGAAGCAACCCCCAGGACTTTTAAAATAGTTGGAAGTGCCCGACTGGAAATGGGAACACATAACGATGGATTTTATCTCTGGGTTGCCATCAATGCATAACAAAGATAATATATGGGTGATAGTTGACAAATTGACAAAGGTGACACATTTCTTACCAATGAGCATGAAGACACCTAGAGATGAGTTAGCTCGAATGTATATGGAGAAGGTTGTCACAATTCATGGCGTTCCCCTATCGATTGTATCAGACAGAGATCCTAAATTTTTGGGCAAATTCTGGACTGAACTTCAGGAAGCTCAGGGCACAACATTGAATTTCAGTACAACGTATCATCCTCAGACCGACGGTCAAACTGAAAGGACTAATTAGACAGTGGAGGATATGTTGCGAGCTTGCGTCCTTGATTTTGGGAATGACTAGTAGAAAAGTTTCCCATTGTGCGAGTTTGCATACAAAATAGTTATCATTCCAGTATCAGCATGGAAGCATTTGAGGCGTTGTATGGACGTCGATGCAGGACCCCAATCTGTTGGGAGGAGATAGGTGTCAGGAGTTTTCATGGTCCATCTATTGTTAGTGATACCAGTGGGAAAGTGAAGCAAATTCATGATCGATTGAAAATGGCTGGAAGTCGACAAAAGAGTTATGCAGACTTAAAGAGGAGAGATTTTCAATTCGAGATTGGTGAACATGTGTTTTTTAAAGGTTTCACCAATGCGAGGAACATTGAGGCTTGGGCTGAAAGGGAAATTATCTCGGAGATATATTGGTCCATTTGAGATCTTGGAATTTAAGGATTGGAGAAGTTGCTTACAGATTGGCCTTACCAGCAGCGTTGTCAGCGGTGCATAATGGTTTTCATGTCTCGATGTTAAAGAAGTATATCGCAGACCCATCTCACGTGTTTCAGTATGAGCCATTGGAATTGCAGCCAGATGTTACCTATGTTGAGCGACCTTCTCGATCATCGACACGAATGAGCAAGTTCTCAGGAGATCCAAGATATTAGCAACATGAAGGTGAGTACCTTGATGAGACCGCCCAGGAGATCCACGAGGAGGAGGAATCTCCACGTCACGTAGCTAAATGGACTTTTGATTATGTCTTCTAGACATCCACCCGATGAGATTGGACGTATAATGACATGGACTGTGGCTTGGATTGCCACATCTTTTGTTATAGTTTATAAACTTGTTAGCTTATGGATTGTAAAACTTAACTTACTTTTCCCTCTATCTATCTCTTGAGCTTGAACTTTTAACCTAAGCTCACGAACCTTATGCTCTATATCTTGATGCATGTGATATTGTTTGGATTACAGTTGGATACCTATTTGACAAAATTATACAGGTACATGGAAATCTAAACCTCACATGTGATATCTTGTGGGTGAATTCCGTTCGTTGGGACCAAGGGTCAACGAGTTGGACTCGAATCCCCATGCGGGCGTTTGTTGCGCCTCGAGATGGGTGCAGTCTCGGTCTCAGGGCGTTACATAAGTAAGTTGGTATCAGAGCATATGTTGTTCTAAGAGTTTTAAAATACTTAGAACTTTAGGGCACGATGTGAGGACACGATAGGACGTTTGGGTGTACTAATTATTTTGGGTTTTCTAGGGTTTGTTTATTGTCTGTGCTAACCCAATTGTTTTACAGAAAAATGCCTCCTCGTCAGGCTACCAACGCACGAACTGGCTCAAGTAGCAGTTAGAATCCAGATGACACTCTTTGTCGACCTTCAAGGTGTAGGGAATGAGCGCGATGAGGTGGAAAGAATTGCCACCCCCACCTCCACCGCCTTCAGGTGGTGACGGAGGTTGAGAGCATTCTACAAGCTATGTCCACAGAGCTAGTGAGGCGGAACGAACAGATCATGAACATGATGGATAGGCAGGTCCAGCCTAGGGAGAATGATCTTTAATTCACTCTACGAGAAGTTCAGAAACGAGGAGCAATTGATTCACTGGGTTGGAAGATCCTTTAACTGCAGATGAATGGATAGTGTACACTGAGAATGTATTTGAGACTATGCAATGTACAAGCAGGCAGAAGTGCTTTGGCAGCTTCTATGTTTAGAGATGTTGCTTACACTTGGTGAATAGTGTTCGTTAGCCTTAGAGGACAATAGTAGATGATGATTCTTGGACCACATTGAGAAGCAATGTAGAAGAAATTCATCCCAATTCATATCCTACCTAACAGATAAAGAAAGCATATTTTTAGAATTTGAAGCAAGAAATTATGGACACCCCCCCCCCCCCCCCCCCCCTGCAGAGACATTCAGAGTTCACCCCGCCCTCTCACCGCTTTGCCCTTGACTACGTTCAATACAGAAGCGAAGAAAGTGAGTGGTTCTTTGAGGGATTGAGGCCTTCCATTCAGCAAAGATGGTTACCATGTGTCAGAGGCCTACTACCTTTGATGATGCAGTTGCAAGTGCATACTATTGCAATAGGCAACAACAGTAGAAAATTCTTCGATGAGCCTAGCGTAACTCACTCCCTCTGTAAGAGCTCACCACAGCAATCACGGCAATAAATTCAGCAAGGGGGCAATCTCATGCAAGCCAGTGTTGTATCATTGTGGAAGGGCCACCTTGAGTTAGTGAGAAGAAGGATGTTTTACATATATTGCTCTATGGAACACGCGGTCAAGGATTGTCCG
>QPKB01001037.1:0-15060 GCA_003546025.1 Camphora micrantha
AAAACAAAATCTGGCTCTCGTGCCAACAAAACAAAACTTGGTTTTCAAAAAATCCGGCTTTTACGCCAAAAACAAAAATCGGCTCTCATGCCAAAATCCGGCTTTTACGCCAAAAACAAAAAATCGGCTCTCATGCCAAAATCCGGCTTTTACGCCAAAAACAAAAATCGGCTCTCATGCCAAAAATCGGCTTCCATGCCACATCGGCTTTCACGCCACCAAAATTTGGCTTTCACGCCACCAAAATCGGCTTTCATGCCACTCAAAATTTCGGCTTTCAAGCCATCAAAAACCAGGCTTGTGCCACAAAATCTGCTTTTCATGCCAAAACAACACTTTTGACAAAAGATTTTTCACAATGATACTTTTGATCAGAATTTCAAAACAACATTCCATCCAACTTTTACTATTTCAACAAAAAGAATTTTAAGTAGAACAAGGGCATACAAAATAATAGAGTGCAAAATGTTTATACATGGAGGTACCAAAAAAATGAAAGAGAAAGTTTGTCAAAAGCTCAGTCCATCATAGTCTTCAACCAAAGACTAAAGGTCTCGAGCAACACCTGGCCTCAGCCTCCAAAGCTTCCAGCCCACGGCTCTTCAAGAGCCGCATAAAATGCGGCAGAAAATCGCGATCCATCTTCAGCAGACGGGAAATCCTCCAAAGAAGTTGCCATCGCTCATGCTCCTGAGTCTTGCTTCGGAGATTCCGTCAATCTCTTCCCACGCCTGTTGAACGGCCGCATTGGGAAGATCTGGCAGATCGGCGAGGTGCATCAGTAACAAGGCGCCTTACCCTGTTCGTTCTGGGAGGAACCACCTGCCAAGAGTCAGAAAGCAAGAAATCAACACAAATGACAGAATTTTGCTATAAAAAAATCCTAGCGAAATTTTGGCATGGTTCCGGGGCAATTTCGAAGAAAAGGGAGGCACCCCGAAAAAGAAAGGAAGCTTGAAGATGAGCTCAACATTGCTGCGAGCTCATAGTGGCTCAACATTGCTGCAAGCTCCAAAAATCCCAAGACTTGCAAGAAGAAAATCGAGGTATGCATCATCATGCTCCCAATTCCATTTACAAAAAATCATGCAAAACCATCATGCATTAGATGCTAGGAAAACTTTGACAAAAGTTTGACCAATTCCAACCCAATTTGGTCAAAACCAATCAAACTTTGTCTAAGTCAAAAATCCATGTTTGACTTGACCTAGAAATTCTAGCCTTTATCTTGATGCATTTAAAAAAAAAAAAAAAAAAGAGAAAAAAAAATGCATGATCATCTTGAATTGCATAAACCTCATATCTACATGGGTTTTCTTGGAAAAAGAAAGACCTACTTGAAGCCATGGAGAAGAAGAAGAAGAAACTTGAAGATCCTTGAGAAATTCTTGGAGCACTCTTGAAGGTTTTTGCAAAAAGAAAGCAACAAGAGAAAGAAAACCCATCTCCATTGCTTTTATAGAAAAAGCAAACCAAAAGAGGAAAGGAGGAGAAAAGCAAGGAGGTAAGTGCTAAAAATTAGCAAACTTCCTAAAAGAGAAGGGAGATTTGAGATATTCTCTCCTAAAGAGGAGATTCTTGAGAAATTCTCTCCAAAAAGAAAGGGGATTTGAGAAACTTTTCTCCCAAAAGAAAGATACTTTGAGAGAATCTCTCCCAAAATCAAGGAAACTTGAGAGATTCTCTCCAAGTAAGGATATTTTTAGATATTCTCTACACAAAATATTTTTAGATATTCTTTACAAAATGACACCACATGAGATCTAAGCCATTCTTAAAAGCTTAAGGTCCCATGGGTTAGCCCATATGAGCCAGGTTTGACCACCTAGGCACTAAAAGTGGCTTTTAGTCAAAATTTCTCTTACCAAGAGCATACAAAAATGGTTCCATGCCTCTCTTGAGTTGATTGGACCATACAAAAAAATTCCAAGCTTCATAAGCTTCCAAAAGAAACCAAACCATCCAACCCCATGCACCAAATCAAGCCACAATCTTGAAATTGACATTCCACAAAAACCAAACCACTCCAATGGACCCAAAATTGTCCCAAAGAGTGACCAAAAACCAAACCATGGTCCCCTAACTTGCCACATACAGCTTGTTAGGTCACAAGGCCGAAACAAAAAAAATCAAAATCCCGACCCCCTAACTCGCCACATACAGCCTGTTAGGTCACAAGGTCAAAAAACCAAAAAAACCTTCTTAACCGCCTAATGTGCCACATAAAGCCTTTAGGTTCACAAGGTTAAAAGGGAAAACCCAAAACCAAAAACCCATATCCAAATGTCATTTCAAAATCCTTGCCTTGAGACGGTACATGACCCCTCTCATTACCGCGAAATCCCTTGGAAGCTCAAAAAAAAAGCAACTCCATCAAAAGAAAAACGCTCAAGACTCTTGGTCAAGCAAGAAGATCTCCTTCAAATTCTCTTCGAGGCACACCGACTGCCAGAGCTGCACACCTCGTCGCTGTACCTCGAGGGGGCATTTGTTGACACCAAAAATGTCACTATGTCCCTTCAACACCAAAAGCTACATGGAGCCACATCCTGCCATAAATAGGAAGGCGCCACTTCAAGCACCAGATCTTGTCAGAATCAAACAAAAACTGCAAGATCCTTCAAAGCAGCCAAAAGAAGGGTACACATGAAGTTTCGGGCCATTTCGACATCATTTGGCCTAACTTCACTCCTCCGACAGCCAGACAGGAGCTCCCGGCAGCGACAGTGTCGAAGACTTCAAAACTTCGATCAGAGCCTACGGATGGTCTCAAAATACCTCCAAAAGGCCCCCTGCCAAATTTCAAGTCAAACGGACGACGTTTGACCCTTCATCAACTCTCAGGAAGCAAAAACAGGCCTACCGGCGGCGGAGCACCCCGGAATCATGGCATCCAAATTGGAGCTAATGGATCATCTCAAAATGACTCCAATAGGTCCCCT
This sequence comes from Camphora micrantha, assembly GCA_003546025.1. Classification (NCBI taxonomy): domain Eukaryota; kingdom Viridiplantae; phylum Streptophyta; class Magnoliopsida; order Laurales; family Lauraceae; genus Camphora; species Camphora micrantha. The sequence goes on from QPKB01001037.1 coordinate 2,943, forward strand.
GTCAAATTTTAGGTCAAACGGACATCGTTTGGCCTAGTTTCAAAGCTCGGCATTTTCCTCGAGGTGAAATCAAGGCGAGCATTTGCGGGACCCCAAAAGGCTTCAAAACTCAAACTAAAGCCCATGGTTGGTCTTACTTACTACTCAGGAGGCTCCCTGTCAAATTTCAGGTCAATCGGACATCGGTTGACCACAAGTCAAAGCTCGGCATTTCTCTGATGGCGAAATTAAGGCAAGCGTTTGCGGGCCCCAAAAGGCTTCAAAACTCAAACCAAAGCCTATGGTTGGTCCTATCTAATGCTCAAGAAGCTCCACGTCGAATTTCAGGTCATTCCGACATCGTTTGGCCTAGTTTCAATGCTTGACAAAAAATCGGCAAAACCGCACAACAAAGTCTTCGGCTTTCCAAAAAATAGGAAACTTTGTGCTCCGATTTGCGTGGCTTCTCGTCGGGTTTTCTTCAAAGAGAATCAGGCCAATAAATGAGGGGAAATGTCAGGAAAAATACAGAAGAAAAAAGAATGAAAAAAGATCGAAAAACGGCGAAGAAACGGCGACCGAAACGGCGACCAAAAAATGGGCCCAAAGCCCATGGTCGCCGGCGACCTTGGCCCATGGTCGCCGGCGACCGCCGGCGACCATGGAATTCCGGCGACCAAAAAGTCGCCGGAAGACCCTTTTTTTCGGGTCCTTTTTCGCGTTTCGAGTTGATTGGCCCCTGTGATTTTCCAAAAATCTGATTTTTCGTGCATGAAATCTTATGATTCTCTTGCTTCGGTTCTTTTGAACAAAACTTTTATAATGTTACCAAACGAGTTTCATCCAATGTATTCTCAATAGAGTAGTTTAATATATTATTGCCAAACAAGTTCTGCGGATTATAGTTTATGCACAACCCGATCTTAGTATAACCTGATCTGTGCACAAAATTGGAAACAATACGAGAACGACGCTAAATGGTTTATATGCATGCAAGTAACCTCGGTATATAATAGATCAAAATTTATCAAAAGACCTTGGAGTGCTAAGGAAAACCTAGATCCGTAGAGAACCTTTTCTGTGTTCTCATGAAAAAATCAAGCGCCCTCCCTTTTGTGTTCTCATGGAAAAAACCAAGGGCCCCCGCCCCCACAAAAAAAAACCACCAAAAGAGTTTTCTGCAAAATCATAGAAAATTCAATTTATTTTTCCACTTTCTAGATGCATCAAATGTAGATTTTACTGTAGTTTAGGAAAATTATTCCGATGTCCACTCTTTTTCTATGGAAAATTAGTCACACAACGCACTATAGAAAATTGGTTCCGCTAAAACGCCTTTTCTACTTTTAGCAGAAAACCCTTTCTGTCCCCATCCTTGCAAAATGCTTCTATATGAAGTCGTGGAAAATTTAAGGGGCTTTAACGGGAAAAACCTTCTAAAACAGGCTATTAATGAATTTGGCCCCAATAGAAAAGACCAGACAAAATGGGCCCTAAATTGATGTTTCCCTTCTTTTTTTTTGTCTTTTAGAGCTATAGTCGATATCGACGCTCGTCCGAACCTTCATTCATCTCTTCCTCTCTCTCTTGTTCTTTCTTGCTCTCTGCAACTGATTTCAAATCACAATCTTTGAGAAGGAAGAAGAAGGAAAGAGAAAGCTGGTGGTGTGTGCATATGAGATGCACGAAGATGGAGGTGTGCACAGGGGCTGTGAGGGCGGAGTGCAGCAGTGAAGGAGGGGGAAAAGAGAAGAAGAGGAGGAAAGAAAGAGAAAAAAAGAAGGAAAGAGAGGGAGAAGGAAGAAAGAAAGAAAGGACGTGTACACTGACGTGGAGTGGAGTGGGTGGCAAATGGCAGTGCAGGGAGAAAGGAGAAGAAAAGGGGGAAGGAAGAAAGAAACAAAGGAAAAATGAGGAGAGCCATATCGGTAGGATATGCAGGTGGGTGTGTGGTGGCCCATCACGGCTCATCTCCATTATCTCATATTCACCATCCTAGGACGCAGACGTCAGACCTCTCCCTCCTTCTCATTTGTCCTCTCCAGCCAGCCAACCCATCGCTCCTTCATCCTTTCAATCTCCCTACTATCAACCTCCATCTCACCCTACCCGTAGCCCTCACGCATCTCCCTTATCTCCACGCGGCCCATCATCATCTCTTCTTCATCCCCATCTCCACGATGAATGGAATGCAAGTTTGGAGAAGCAATGAGCCACAAATCTGTGTTGGGGTAGTTTCCATGAAGGTGTTCAATAAAATGACGAAGGTGTTCGATAAAATGACGAAGAGAAAGGAGAATGAAATTTCACGCTCATTTCTCTTATTTTTATCATGGGAAAGAAGTCTGCTGCTGTTGTGGGGTTTGTCATTCCTTGATTTTGCTCACTAGGAGATATTGGAGGAGATAAATTAGAGAACATGAGTGGGGTTTTCATTCATTGATTTTTGTAATTTTCAAATAGATTTCATGTATATATTTTTTGAAATGTAAGGTCAAGACAATTGTGATGACTGCGGAGTCTTCGCTGTGGCATTCACTGAGCATTGCATTCACCGCCGTCCTATCACATTTACACAGTCCAACATCCCTTACTTCCGTAGCAGAATTGTTATTGAGTTATTCAAGAGAAGTTGGCAAGTGAATGCTAATAGTTGAATCTTCCTGAGTTGTTGAACCTACCGGTTTGATGTAATTTTCTTAGCTGGTTAGTAAAAGTTTTGGGAAGGTTTTTTGGGCAGTAGATGGAGAGGCCAAACATAGATACTTACTTTCTTTACTTCGTAATTGAAATTGTGGAACTTGTGGGCAGTGGTTGTGAAACTTCTATGGTTTTGGGCAGTTGGATTTATGTTGTGGAACTTCATGTACCATTATTTGAAATGGAATGGTTTGTTAATGTATGGTTGTTAATTGAATGTGTGAATGGAACGTACCAATATATTCAGAACAATATTTAGTACAATGGAATGGACCATTGTCTAGTTTGTTTAACATGACTAATAGTCGATATCAACTATTTAGTTGAAACATAAAAAAAAACAGTCATAGTCGATATCGACTATTTAGCTGAAACATAAAAAACACAATCATAGTTGATATCGACTATTTAACTGAAACATAAAAAACACAGTCATAGTCGATATCAACTATTTAACTGAAACATAAAAAATACAGTCATATTCGATATCGACTATGTTATAATACTATAACTTACTAAGTGTAGCTCTAGATGGGGTTAGCTAATCATTTTCAATAATAAAGGTGGAAAAAATAAAAACATCAATAACGGGACAATAGAAACAACCATTCTATTATCATATATAAGTTCTCAACAACATATAACCCCAAAACAGGGCGATTCTTACAAAAGGGAAAAGTATGTTTAGCACTTGTGCTATTCCAAAAAATACTTCAACAAAATGTGCAAGCCCATCATGGCTACATCTTATATCAATCACATTAACACCAAATATTAACACCAATCAAAATGAACATGATGGCATTAACACGTGCATCCCCCTTCGAAAAAATCTCTTCCATGTGGAGATTACATTGTCCAGACGGCTGCATCTTCTGTCAGATTAACACCAAATATTAGCACCAACCGAAGAGGAGTTTACATTAACTCTTGCATCCCCCTTCTAAAAAAATACTTCAGTAGACTGTACACTGTCAAGAACGACTGCAACTTCTATTACATTAACACCAAATATTAACACCAATAAAAAAGGAATTCACATTGACTCTTGCATCACCCTTCCAAAAAATACTTCAGTAGATGTTGTACACTGTCCAGACGGCTGCATCTTCTATCACATTAACACCAAATGTTAACACCAACCAAAGAGGAATTTGCATTAACTCTTGCATCTCCCTTCCAAAAAATGCTTCCACCGATTCAACCAATACCAATTTCATCCTTGGACGTCATAGTAGAGAGTTTTGGTAGGGAAGGTTTCGACCCTTCACTCAGACATTTCAAAAGCTCAAGAGTTCGGACATCTCAAACACATTTTAAACACCTCATACACATTTCGAACGTCTCAAATAGGGGGAAACCATTCACAACATTACAAGTTCATTTTGTCTTCACCTTACATTTCAAAAAATATATACATGAAATCTGTTTGAAAATTACAAAAATCAATGAACTGAAAACCCCACCAATGTTTTCTAATTCATCTCCTCCAATATCTCCTAGTGAGCAAAATCAAGGAATGACAAACCCCACAACAGCAGTAGACTTCTTTCCCATGAGAAAAATAAGAGAAATAAGCGTGAAATTTCATTCTTCTTTCTCTTCGTCATTTCATCGAACACTTTCATGGAAACTACCCCAACATAGATTTGTGGCTCATTGCTTCTCCAAACTTGCATTCCATTCATCGTGGAGATGGAGATGAAGAAGAGATGATGATGGGGCGCGTGGAGATAAGGGAGATGCGTGAGGGCTACGGATAGGGTGAGATGGAGGTTGATGGTATGGAGATGGAAAGGATGAAGGAGTGGTGGGTTGGCTAGCCGGAGAAGACAAAGGAGAAGGAGGGAGAGGTCCATCGTCTGCGTCCTGGGATGGTGAATATGAGATGAAGGAGATGAGCCGTGATGGGCCACCGCACACCCACCTGCATACCCCACCGAGATGGCTCTCCTCATTTTTCCTTTCTTTCTTTCTTCCTTCCCCCTCTCCCCCTCTTCTTCTCCTTTCTCCCTGCACTGACCTTTGCCACCCACTGCACTCCACGTCAGTGCACACGTCCTTTCTTTCTTTCTTCCTTCTCCCTCTTTTTCCTTTTTTTTTTTCATTTTATTTCCTCTTCTTCTTTTCTCTTTTCCCCCTTCACTGCTGCACTCCGCCCTCACAGCCCCTGCGCGCACACCTCATCTTTGTGCTTCTCATCTGCACACACCCACCAGTTTTCTCTCTCCTTCTTTTTCCTTCTCAAAGATTGTAATTTGAAATCAGTTGCAGAGAGCAAGAAAGAACAAGAGAGAGAGGAAGAGATGAATGAAGGTTCGGGCGAGCGTCGATATCGACTATAGCGCTAAAAGGCAAAAAAAAAAAAAAAAAAAAAAAAAAGGGAAACATCAATTTAGGGCCCATTCTGTCTGGTCTTTTCTATTGGAGTCAAATTCATTAATAGCCTGTTTTAGAGGGTTTTTCCCTCTAAATCCCCAAAATTTAATTTATCTTTTTATTTTTTCTAACGAAAAGCGGCTGCTCCAAATAAGAAAGTATGCTTCGCTATCTGATAAAAAAAAAAAACTTTCCACTTACCATTGTTATTCTACAGAAAAAGCAGTAGCACAATTGTGCCCTCGTGTTACGATTCAATTACATAATTAGATGAGCAGTCTAATCCAACGGTGATGATTAAACCGAAACATGAACAATAAAAGAACACAAGCTAATACATCTTATGCATTGCATCTTCGAAAGGTATAAGTTCTAACTACATCATTTGTGACTTAAGCTCTCCCAGTCTATCAGGACTTCATTCATATACTCCGTTCTCAATAAGCGCCCCTGAGATGACTCATGAGCCCTAAGAACTGAACACCCAGTGACCCAGCCTCGACCAAACCGGTTCATCTCAACAGATCTATACAAAACACAGGCGACCTTAGACAAGAACTCCAGTGACAAATGTGCACACACAGCAACTTCAATTTACCCACTACAAAAAAAGTGGCAACCGAGTCCTGAAGAGAAAACCACTAGAGACTTGAGTTGGACGCCATGCACGCCCATCAGCCCATGTACGTCGACACGTGCGAGTCCCTTCCATGTGTCAAACCCTCTCCTTTCTTTTTAACCCCCTTTTCTCTTTCTCATCCTCTCCACCACTTCCATCTCCATCTTCTACATCTCATTTCTCTCATCGATTTCCAATGGCAGAGCTACAGCTGAGTCGCCCAAGTGAAGGCTCCAAGAGTCTCTTCCCAGACAAAGGTCCTACAGCCTCCCAAGTCATAGGGGTCATAACGCTCTTTTCTATCAGTGGCATTCTCCTCACTCTTTCAGGCCTCACGCTGACCGGCACTCTCATAGGACTCGCGTTGGCGGCGCCACTTTTCCTGATCTTCAGCCCCATCATAGTACCTGCACTTGTTGTGATTGGGTTGGCTGTGGCCGGGTTCCTCACATCGGGTGCGTTCGGGATAACTGCGCTGTCTTCACTGATTTGGGTCGCGGACTACTTGCGAGGCGAAGCAAAGCCACAAGGGTACCTGGAGAAGAGGGCGGAAGGGTACCTGGAGAAGAGGGCGAAGGAGATGGGACGTGAGATTCCAAGCAAGGGACAGGAAGGGGGGAGAACATGAGAGTGAGAAATGGGTGTGAAGAGTTCTTTTACTTTTATTTTTACGTCTTGAGTGTGTGTGATAAGTCTTTGAAAAATAAAGTTGGCATGGTGTCTGTATGTCGCTGTTAAAAGTTGTTTGAATGGACACGGCCAGTGCTGATACGTACATTTATGTATGTGTCATGTTTGTTTTATAATTATAATGAAATGAAAGTTTAATGGATTTCTAGGGTGTTTTACAACAATGCACATCTATCTTTGTGGTAGGGAGGATGACAAGTTGAGTACCGTTTTGCGATGGGTGGAGTAATGGAAACTGATAAGGAAAACCACACCCGCACTCAGAGAGGTTGGGTTAGGGTTGACCATAACCCGTATTACATGCGTATCCAACTTCATTTGCTTTTTTTCTCTCCTTTTTTTTTTTTTTTTTTTTTTTTCATTAATTTGTATTGTATGGTTAACCGTTGGAGGACTTGCGACTCAAAAAAAAAAAAAAAAAAAAAAAAAATTAAAAAAAAAAAATAATAATAATACTTGGATAGAGTAAGTATTTTTACGAACGATTTATACTATACTACATACTAATAAATGACATGCCTGAAGATATCTTTACCTATTTTTGACATATCTCAATCATCTTGACATCTCTAATCACAAACCCCACCACCCTCATCATCCAACCATGAACCATGCCGCTGCCCGCCACCACCATCTCCGTTCTCACGATCTAACTGGTTTAACCTGTAGACATCTGTGGCAACCCGTTTCACACTATCCGACCCATATTGATTTAATATGAATTGAGTTTTCATGAGTGGTGAGATTTTATTAATAAATTAGTAATATGTCAGGAGGCTCTTGTCTGAAAGAAAAGAAGGCAAGTGAGGTGGGGAACCTGACATCAGTCAAAACCTGCATTCAAATCACCTAATGGCTAATACTAATACTAACAAACACTACTGTCGCTTCCTGGTTGTCCGGGTTAAACTATACATGGATGTTCATGGGCCATATAACATCTCCAAGCCGTATCTGTTCATTTATTGGGCTAAAATCCAGGCCCGACCGAGCCCACGTGCCTGAAAACAAGTGTGGTTGACCTTTGGTGCCTATAGAGTATAGATTGAAGCTCAACTTGCAACCCACACCTGCAGGTAAATCGGACCACTTTTCAATGATTGAAGAGATGAATATAAGCAGCGGTGTGGAACTAGAGACCTGATCAAAATTTTACATCATCTTCATAATAGTGGGTTTATTTTCATGAATAACAGGATCAGTCATACCTTGCAGTAGCTATCAGTTGATTTGAAAAGAAAATCAGATTTTATGAAATTCTTTTTTTTTTATTTTTTTTTGTTTTCCAAAAGCTTGTTGAAAAACAACATAGACCCACAAATTAAGACTTCTAACAAAATGGAAGAGATGAATTTATCCAAAACATTTTTATTATCTCGCAGATCATGGGATCCTTCACGAGGCATCGTGTTCAAGAACTGTTGGAAGTAGGTGGGCCTGGTGTCCAAGAACTGTTGGAAGTAGGTGGGCCTAATGGATAAGTATTCAAAAACTTTTTGATGGACCCGATTCTTCCCTCTCTCCCGCTGCCTCCGCCCCGGGTCTTTCGGGGTACGGCGGAGGGGAGAAGAAAAAAAGTAAAGGGTATCAACATCTTTCTTTTTTTTGTACGGATATGCCAATTTCACTTTTCTACTTGGAATTTAGGAATGGTGATTCGAAGATCCACCTTCACAAGTAGAAAGGGGAAATGAAACTTTTTCTAATTTCTATTGCACACATATTTTAAGAAAAGAGACAAAAGGGTTTTTTTTTAATGCCGTGAAAGGCGATTTCATTTGTTGCCGTGAAAGGCGATTTTGCCGTAAAAGGCGATTTACAAGTCTTATCCATTATGAAAGACAAGAATTGTGATTTTTGTCTCTAAAAGAAAAATAAAGTACAACAGAAATCAAGAAAAGGAATCTGACTTCTCATTCGATTGTGGGGACACGTTCAGATCGACGGTGGCCAGTCATGTATGGGCTCCTTCATCGTCCATGCAGATGAGAACACGATGCTTGGATTCTTGGCTCGGCTTTCTAACCTCAGATTTTTAAAGGACAAAGACCAAGAGAAGGTCTTATATCCGATAAAAAGCTAAGTAAACGGGCTGAAAAGCCACGTTTTAGCCATGTTGGTAGAAGAAGGGAGGTCCTTGGGGGGGTGGCCCCCCAAGGGTGCTTCAATCACCTTTTGGTGGTATTTGCAGCAGAGTTGCAGAGCCTCTGGATTTTTTGTCTTTGTCGGGGGGAGAGCGAGAGCTAGCTCCGGATCCTTTCTCTTTGGAATGCCCTCCTATTTATGGGCCTTTGGTAGCCATTTAGGAGGGTTTATGAGCATTGAATGCATTAATGCTCATAATGGGAGGAGTTACAAGTTTCTAAATTACTTGTTTTGTAACTCCTTTTTCCTTGAATTTGATTGGCCGATGGAGAATAATGAGCCTTTAATTGCCTTCAATCCCCATCATGGGAGGAGTTTCATGGCTTTAATGCCATAAATCCTCTGACTTGTAACTCCCATTTGCTTGCTTTTGATTGGGCTGTCCAAAATAATGAGTTAATGACCGCATTAACTTGTCATAAAACAGGTCATTTAACCTCATTAATTGGTCGCCAAGTCGCTTGAAGAGTCGCGGGCCGCGCCGCGTCTTTTGGAATTCTTCTTGCGATGATCGCCGGTGGATCCACATGCTGTTTGATGTCGGATGGCGATGCAATTTCAGACATTGATTAATGTTAATGTGCCGGCAACATCTGTCCTGTCGATTTCACGATCGGGCGGGCAGAAAGTGTGCTTTCTTTGTCGGCCGGTTGGCGATTTCGAGGCATCTAATGATCATCCAATGATTTCGGCGGCGAATCCGTGATGTTGACGAAGATCGACGGATTTCATGCACGAAAAATCAGATTTTGGAAAAATCACAGGGGCCAATCAACTCGAAACGCGAAAAGTACCCGAAAAAAGGGGTTTCCTGCGACTTTTGGGTCGCCGGAAATTCCATGGTCGCCGGCGACCATGGGCTTTGGGCCCATTGAATGGTCGCCGTTCGATCGCCTTTTCTTCGCCGTTTTTCGATCTTTTTTCATTCTTTTTTCTTCTGATTTTTTCCTGACACTTCCCCTCATTTATTGGCCTGATTCTCTTGAAGAAAACCCAACGAGAAGCCACGCAAATCGGAGCACAAAGTTTCCTATTTTTCTGGAAAGCCGAAGACTTTGTTGTGCGGTTTTGCCAATTTTTTGTCAAGCGTTGAAACTAGGCCAAACGATGTCGGAATGACCTGAAATTCGACGTGGAGCTTCTTGAGCAGTAGATAGGACCAACCATATGCTTTGGTTTGAGTTTTGAAGCCGTTCGGGGTCCCGCAAATGCTTGCCTTAATTTCGCCATCAGAGAAATGCCGAGCTTTGACTTGTGGTCAACCGATGTCCGATTGACCTGAAATTTGACAGGGAGCCTCCTGAGTGGTAAGTAAGACCAACCATGGGCTTTGGTTTGAGTTTTGAAGCCTTTTGGGGTCCCGCAAATGCTCGCCTTGATTTCACCTCGAGGAAAATGCCGAGCTTTGAAACTAGGCCAAACGATGTCCGTTTGACCTAAAACTTGACAGGGGACCTGTTGGAGTCATTTTGAGATAATCCATTAGCTCCAATTTGGATGCCATGATTCCGGGGTGCTCCGCTACCGGTAGGCCTGTTTTTGCTTCCCGAGAGTTGATGAAGGGTCAAACGTCGTTCGTTTGACTTGAAATTTGGCATGGGCCTTTTGGAGGTATTCTGAGACCATCCGTAGGCTCTGATCGAAGTTTTGAAGTCTTCGACACTGTCGCTGCCGGGAGCCCCTGTCTGGCTGTCGGAGGAGTGAAGTTAAGCCAAATGATGTTGAAATGGCCCGAAACTTCATGTGTACACCTCTTTTGGTTGCTTTGAAGGATCTTGCAGTTTTTGTTTGATTCTGACAAGATCTGGTGCTTGAAGTGGCGCCTTCCTATTTATGGCAGGATGTGGCTCCATGTAGCTTTTGGTGTTGAAGGGACATAGTGACAGTTTTTTGTGTCAACAAATGCCCCCTCGAGGTACAGCGACGAGGTGGGCAGCTCTGGCAGTCGGTGTGCCTCGAAGAGAATTTGAAGGAGATCTTCTTGCTTGACCAATAGTCTTGAGCGTTTTTTCTTTTGATGGAGTTGCTTTTTGAGCTTCCAATGGATTTCGTGGTAATGAGAGGGGTCATGTACCGTCTCAAGGCAAGGATTTTGAAATGACATTTGGATATGGGTTTTTGGTTTTGGGTTTTCCCTTTTAACCTTGTGAACCTAAAGGCTTTATGTGGCACTTTAGGCGGTTAAGAAGGTTTTTGGTTTTTTGACCTTGACCTAACAGGCTGTATGTGGCGAGTTAGGGGGTTGGGATTTTGGTTTTTTGGTTCCGACCTTGTGACCTAACAAGCTGTATGTGGCAAGTTAGGGGACCATGGTTTGGTTTTTGGTCACTCTTTGGGACAATTTTGGGTCCATTGGAGTGGTTTGGTTTTTTGTGGAATGTCAATTTCAAGATTGTGGCTTGATTTGGTGCATGGGGTTGGATGGTTGGGTTTCTTTTGGAAGCTTTTGAAGCTCGGAATTTTTTGTATGGTCCAATCAACTCAAGAGAGGCATGGAACCATTTTTGTATGCTCTTGGTAAGAGAAATTCTGACTAAAAGCCACTTTTAGTGCCTAGGTGGTCAAACCTGGCTCATATGGGCAAACCCATGGGACCTTAAGCTTTTAAGAATGGCTTAGATCTCACGTGGTGTCATTTTGTAAAGAATATCTAAAAATATCCCTTTTGTGTAGAGAATATCTAAAAATATCCTTACTTGGAGAGAATCTCTCAAGTTTCCTTGATTTTGGGAGAGATTTTCTCAAAGTATCTTTCTTTGGGAGAAAGTTTCTCAAATCCCCTTTCTTTTTGAAGAGAATTTCTCAAGAATCTCCTCTTTAGGAGAGAATATCTCAAATCTCCCTTTCTTTTAGGAAGTCTGCTAATTTTTAGCACTTACCTCCTTGCTTTTCTCCTCCCTTCCTCTTTTGGTTTGCTTTTCCTATAAAAGCAATGGAGATGGGTTTTCTTTCTCTTGTTGCTTTCTTTTTGCAAAAAACCTTCAAGAGTGCTCCAAGAATTTCTCAAGGATCTTCAAGTTTCTTCTTCTTCTTCTCCATGGCTTCAAGTAGGTCTTTTTTGTCCAAGAAAAACCCCATGTAGATGTAGGAAAGTTTCCTTTTCTTCTTTTTTTTTTTTTTCTCTTTTTTTTTCTTCTTTTTTTTTTTCACGTGTTTTCTTTTTCTTTTTTTTTTTTCTGTTTTTTTTTTCCACGTGCTTTCTTTCTTTTTTTTGTGCACGTTCTGCTTTTTTTTTTTTTATTTCTTCCCCTTTTTTTTCTTTTTTTTTTTTTTGCCTTCTTTTTTTTTTTTGGTGCTGTACGGACAGGTCCGTACGGACCTGGCCGTACAGCCACGTGGCCTGTGGGCCACGTCCCATGGGCCAGCCCCTTTTTCTCTTCTCTTTTTTTTGAAGAGGTTTTTTTTTTGTTCTTTTTTTTTTTTTGCTCACCATGATATGAGGTTTTATGCAATTCAAGATGATCATGCATTTTTTTAATGCATCAAGAATAAAAGGCTAGGAATTTCTAGGTCAAGTCAAACATGGATTTTGACTTAGACAAAGTTTGATTGGTTTTGACCAATTGGTTGGAATGGTCAAACTTTCGTCAAGTTTCCTAGCATCTA
>QPKB01001038.1:0-15051 GCA_003546025.1 Camphora micrantha
ATACGATTGTTTAGTCCCCAATTTCCATGAAAACTCGTTTTAAAGGAAAACAATATAATTTTTTTTTCTAAAGCGCGTCTTTCAATCGCGAATTGCGTGAAACGCGGTTTGGAGTCAACATCTTCCTATAGCCGTATAAAACGCGATTTCATATTAAAATAGCCATCGAACTTCCCAAAGCACGTGTTTCAGTCTTAAACAACCGTAAACCCCTTTTAAAGCATTCCAAACCCTAAAATCGCCTGAAACCAATTTTAAAACATAAAAGTATCTCTAAATATAGTAAAATGTGTCTTTCAATTAGAAACGGCTAAGAATCCCCCGCGATTAGTTCTTACGCCCATAATTTACCTAAATCTCAAGTTAAAAGGAAAAAGAAATCCCAGAATTTTCTTAAGCGCATCTGTCAACCATGAATTGCGTGAAATGCGATCTAGTGCCAGCATTTTCCAAGAGATGGCTATAAACCCCTATTGCTGGCCAGAAGCACAGGTGAAGTCTTAAACAACCCATTATCCTATGGAATGCGTTCCTAACCCTAGTATCGCCTGTGAAACCCATTTTAAATAGGAAAGTATCTCAAAATATCCTAAATTGCGTATTTCAGCATAGAATCGTACGAATGCATTTCAATGCAAAAGACTAGTCTAGAATAACCTAAAATGCCCCGACATCATTCATCACGTGTTTTTTTTTTCTTCGAAATATAGGCTATTGAGTGGATAAAATACGTTGTTTGTCGGTTAGAAACACCCTTGAATCTCATTATATTAGTTCTTATTCCCTAATTGGCAAAAAACCCATTTTAAAGTAAAAGGATAACAAAGAATTTTCTAGAGCGCTTTCAACTGTGAACTACGTGAAACGCGGTTGACACCCAACATTTTCCCAAACTCGCCTAGAATCCCCTAGGAACTGCCCGAAGCACGGCTTTCGGACTTATACAAAAGTCTATGGCCAGTTGAACATGTTTAAGATATCAACATAACTAGGATTAATAAACCAAATGCAATGTTTTTGCTCTTGTTAAATTGGAAAATCCAAATTATCAAAGTTACTTGGTTAGGATGTGTCATTGGAAGTTGGGTGTGCCTTCATTTGGCCCAATTTAGCACTATAAAATGCTGTCGCCTGTCAATGTGGTTGGATTAAGGGCTGGTTGGATGGGAGTAAAAAAGGCATAGGTTAGGAAAGATATCTAAAACGGAGTGGGCACATTTTCTATGACTGAATTAGAGCAGAATTTGGGAAGGCTTTGGATTGCAGGACTCCAGCTAAGCAAGGTTGAATTGGCTGAGATATTCTTGTTGAGCTCTGAATTATAGCTGATGATCATGGAGTTTTTGCTGAATAGACAGTTTATAGGTAGGGAATTTTGAATGGGATTTAATGGCTGGATCTCTGCAGAAATTTCAGTAGTATTTTGGCCATGGTTGAGGGCTTATGAATTTGTAAAATGAAGGAAAAATTGAAGGGAGAGGAAGAAAGAGAAGGTGCTGGTTTGAACTGTAAGAACAAGTTGATATCATAAGAGCAATCCTCAACAAAGTTACCTGCTTTGTTACCATACTGATGTAGGATGAGGCCTCAGAGTTACACTTTGTCTTCAAACTGCTGCAGGTATGCTTTGAAGTCTTCACCTAGGGGAGGCCATTAGAATCATCTCCACTGTGTGTCATGTAATCTGTTCCAAAACCAAAGATATAGGTATCGTTTTCGGGAAAAAAAAGTTCTATTATTCTTGCATGGGCAATACGAATTTGTTTTTTTCCTGACTGGCATAAAGAGCACCACTGGGATTTAAAACCTTGGTTTCATCTCCACTCTGATTGTGAAGTCAAAGAGTCAGTACATAACTCTGCTTCGTCTGAGAGGCAAATATCAATATATTAGACAGGCAGGGCAAGGTTGATATTTGTTCTCTACCTTAGGGGGAGCGTTGGAAGAATGAGTCGAGTTCTAGTAGCCTGTTTGTGTAGACCATGTTGTGTACGCATTGGTCATTTTTATTTGTTCTTGGGATACTTATGTAATTTTGTTCATTCAAGCAATAATTTATAAGGCTAACCCTCACTAGTGCTAGTTATAATTTCTCTCCATAATGTAACTTGGCTATTATTTTTTTGAATAACAATGATCAGAATTTTTTATTGCCATCATAATTAGTATGATTTTCATCCTTTTCATTTACTTTGTTTCTTAAACATATTTCACTAGTGCTAGTTATAATTTCTCTCCATAATGTAACTTGGCTATTATTTTTTTGAATAACAATGATCAGAATTTTTTATTGCCATCATAATTAGTATGATTTTCATCCTTTTCATTTACTTTGTTTCTTAAACATATTTCACTAGTGCTAGTTATAATTTCTCTCCATAATGTAACTTGGCTATTATTTTTTTGAATAACAATGATCAGAATTTTTTATTGCCATCATTATTAGTATGATTTTCATCCTTTTCATTTACTTTATCTCAAATCTTTAGAATTGTCAGCGAAGGTATTTTATTTTTAACTCTTTCTTAAGTTTACTATGCTTTCATTATCCTTTGGATAATATAAACCACGAGGGACAGTTCTTAGCAGATAGCGGATAATGCGCTTTACAGTTGCCAAATGAAGGTGGCGAGGAGCTGTCATGAACTGGCTCACAAGATTAACAGCATAGGATATGTCAGGTCTAGTGATGGTGAGATAGACAAGACTTCCCACCAAGCGCCGGTAGGGTTGAGGATCAGGAAGAAGATCGCCATCATTCTTACTCAGCTTGAGATTTACCTCGACAGGTGTATCAACAGGCGAAGAATCATGGAGGTCAGCCAACTCGATAAGGTCTGATGTGTATTTGTGTTGATTAACAAAGAGACCTTTGGGAGATTGATGCACCTCTAAGCCCAAGAAATAATGCAAAGGGCCCAAATCCTTTATATGGAAGTAAGTCCGGAGGGAATCTTGAAGAGATTTGATCATACCATCATCCGTGCCGGTGATAATAATATCGTCAACATACACTAGAAGCACAGTAATTCCAGTAGAGGTGTGGCAAAGAAAGAGAGATGGATCATAAGGGCTTTGAGTAAAGCCACTTTCGCATAAGCGACCCCTAAAGGTTTCGAACCATGCCCGAGGAGCTTGCTTTAAACCATAAAGCGATTTCTGTAGCCGACAGACGGACCTCCTAGAGGGAGAGGGGACGCCTTGTGGTATACGCATATAGACCTCTTTTTGCAAATCCCCATGGAGAAATGCATTTTTGACATCCATTTGGTATAATGGCCAAGACTGAGATGCAGCAATGGCGAGAAGTAACCTAACAGATGTCATCTTTGCCACAGGTGCAAACGTCTCCTCATAGTTAATGCCATACTCTTGTCTGTTTCCGAGTGCCACAAGTCTAGCTTTGTGTCTATCCAAGGACCCATCAGATTTAAGTTTGATCGAGTAGATCCATTTGCAACCAATGGGCTTAACTGCTGAAGGACACTCCACAATATCCCATGTCTGATTCAAAGCCAATGCATCTAATTCCTCCTTCATGGCCTGGTTCCAGCAATCGTGTTGGACAGCCTGCAAATAAGAACTTGGGATAGAGATAGAAGATAGGGTGGTCATCAAAGAAGTATGGGTAAATCCATACTGCTCAGGCGGTCTAGAAGTTCTGGAGGAGCGACGTAAGGCAGGAGTAGGCGTGGAACCATTTGTCGGTGGAGGATCAGGGGGAGGGCCATCTGCAGTGAGAGGTTTCTCCCGTCGGTGGTATACAAAAGCAGGATTAAACCTAGTAATAGAGGTTTGATCCGAGAAACCTGGTAAGAGAGCTGGTGAAGAGGGAGGAGGACAATCCATGTGAGTTTGGAAGAAATATTGATTTTCAAAGAAAATAACATTTCGAGAAATCCTGATACGACGACCAATAGGATCATAACAAACAAAACCTTTTTGATTAGTGGCATAACCCAAAAAAGCACACATGCGAGATTGTGCTGTTAGTTTCGTTCTTTCGGTGGGAGGTAGATGAACGAAGCAAACACAGCCAAAGGTATGTAGGTGATCAAACACAGGATGATGACCAAACAATTTAAAATGAGGCGTTAGATGAGCAATGGTAGGGGATGGAAGGCGGTTAATGAGATAGACAGCCGTGGTGAGAGCTTCAGTCCAAAAACGAGGGGGAACGGATGATTCAATCATAAGAGTTCTAGTTACATCAAGAAGATGTCTGTTTTTCCGTTCTGCGACTCCATTTTGTTGTGGAGTATACGGACAGGTACGTTGAGAAATGATTCCTTTATTGGTTAAAAAGGATTGAAAATCCTTGGAAACATACTCCCCCCCTGAGTCTGAGTGCAAAGTTTTAATGCAATTAGAGAATTGGTTTTCCACATATTTAACAAAAAATGTAAATGCATTAAGAACATCAGACTTCGAATGTAAGAAATAAATCCAAGTAAATCTGCTGTAGTCATCAATGAAGGTGACAAACTACTTGAAATGACTATGTGAAAGGGTCGGGGCAATGCCCCAAACATCACTGTGAATTAAGCCAAAACATGCAGTGCTCCGTGTGGGCGTCCGAACGCCAGACCCAAAAATCACCAATAGGCTGTTGCCTCCGGGCGTCTGGACGCCAACCCCGGGTGAAGACTCCGCCTCAAGCACGTTTTGACGGGATTTTTGGTCCAAAAATCCTATAAATATGATGTCAAACTCCTTTTGAAGGTATTCACATCTTAGGAGAAGTTCTGGAGGCTGGTTTGGGAGTTTTGGAAGAGCGCTAATGGGGATTTCATCAGAAATTCTTCGTCAACCTCTCGCCATGCATAACTAAATCTTTATCTTTGGGTTGCGATGAAGCCCTAGTCTTGTATTTTGGTGATGTATAGGTTCTAGGGTTTTACTTAAACGCTTTTGGTTCTATGACAAGATGTTATCCATTGATTGGATTTTATTTCTTCAATGCAATATCCCATTCTTTGGTATTCTAATCTTGTAGATTTTAATACTAAGTCATATAACGATGCTTGAATAAATGTGTTGTTAGATCTAGGATAATCTATGCCATAGAGATAGGTTATGCCCCGATTTACATCCACATCCCTTATTTGTTAACTCTGAAGGTTTGTAACCAGAACGAGTATTTTTAACGTTGATAGTGAAACCCTAAGCCTATACTTGCCATTGTGTGAGGTTAGAGTGGATTCCTACCCTGAGATCTTTTCTCTAATTGGATCAAAACATTGTCTTTTAATTTGTTAATTTAGGAATTAAAACCCCGTCAAACCAACACTTTGTTTACTATTAGAATTAGTTTAAGAATCAACACTTTGTTTTCTATTAGGATTAGTTTAGGAATTTAGGAACCAACACAACTTAGCCTTTTTGTCCCAGTGAATACGATACTCGGTTAACATCTTTACTTTTTTTCGAGTAGAGATAGTAACGGGGGATAATTTATATTTGCAACCCTATTTTAGGATGAACAGCAATGCCTTTTGATTCTCAACTTAAGCACTCCCATCTCCACTCTTCAACAGGACTCTAATTCTGTTGTTTTTTGCTTCATCTCGTCTTGGGGATAAGTTAATTACCGACCTTTCACTACGTTCTAGTTCATGTTGGGCCATGAAAACTCTTGATGATCACAATGGGAGCAAGTGATGCAATTTTTTATGTGGTTAAAATGACAGCTATTCAGCCACCCACAGCTTGATTGAATTAATGAATCCTCTCCCTACTGTTTGTTGTACGTGCTTTCTTGTTTTGCTGGAAGAAAAACATCACATGCTGCACCGTATGCTTGCATCCTTTACTGAAGCTGCTGCTCTTGTAGCCTCCAATAAAGATCAGCTTAACCCTTCTGGCTGTGATTCTCGTGCTGCATCTTGTGGTCCTCTTCTAGAATGGCTATGTGGTGACCATTGTGTTTAATTGTGGAAAACCAAATTCCCACAAGACAGTGAAGTCGAAGTTCCTTGAATCTGTAAATCTAGGGATACTGATATTGTAAATAGTTCAATGGGAAAGAGTGGCTTTGATCATGGGAAAAAAAAATGCACATGTTCACATTCTCACTTCATTCCTCATTGTTATTGGTACTGATGAATGTGAGAGACCCTGCAGCCAGTAGATTACGAGCCTCCATTTTTCCGTTGCTGCTCCGAACAAGAAGCTAACAATCCCTGGACAGAAAATCCTTTGAAAATGGAGGTTGGAAATGTCAACAGCAAGCATTTCGTATTAGCTCTAAAGGTAATGTGTGCGATTCTTATCGGGTTTGAAGTTTTCCATTGGACTGCCCCTAGTAATTTCTTTGTGCAGGTTAAGAGTGTTTTAGATCCTTGTGAGGATGAGAACGAAGATGTCGTGGATGACGATGAAGTGAGCTTGGGTGCAGAGTCATTGCAGCCCAATGATTCTTCTACTGATACTGAGGTAAAATGACCAATTTACAATGTTATCCTTCACTTTCACAAAGCACCAATAAAATTACACTGCTATAGTGAGGTGAAGACTTCAAACATGGCATAGAAGAGGGGTCCAGTTGATAGTTTCGGAGGTCGGATGATCCTAAGCTTTCCCTCAAAAGCCTCCAAAACGGGTGGTTGGACCATATTAGTTACTTAGCCATGCACAACTGATTCTGGAATCTGGATCCTCCGAGGGCGGACTAGACATTTCAAAAATTGTTCTTAACATCTACCCTAACCAGGAAATGGAAATCAATGGCAATGGACCACTGCTCAAATCCAATGGCCTTGAACTTCAATCAGCAGGTACACAGCACATCTTGAAAGAAAGCTTATTTAATGTTGACAATATACATTGGTTACGGGGTGCTCACTATTGCAGTCTAATCATGATTTATAAGGATAACTGAGTCATGACTGGATGAAAAAAAAAAAAAAAACTGGTGAGGTCTGTGTTGCAAAATCGTCTACTCTAGCTCTGTGCCTTCGAGCATCAATGATCTGATGGTTGGAATCATCACAAATTGATCTATATATTAGAATTTTGACATAGTGATGAGTGTTAATAACTGGAAACACCAAGAGCTCAAGCTATCAATGAATGTCATAACAATGTATATCAACAACACCCATCGAATGGGAGGCTGTTTGAATTCGAAACGCAATAGACAAACAGAACGGAACAGACTAGACAGACAGATGGAGGTAACATGCCTTCTAGGGGTTTCGAACTCATGACCTCTTGGCTCTGATACCATGTTAATAACTGACCTCTTGGCTCTGATCTCATGTGTTATCATGTCAAACCACTCAAATAAAAATGAAGTCTTAATCTAACGATGATTTCAACACTATCTATCTGAGCTTCAAATTTCTACTTTCCACTTTACGTTATTTCTTTCTTCTCTTATTGACCTTAACTCATCCAGAGAGAGAGAGGAGACAAGTGATGTTTTGCTTCTGTGACAGGTTAATGACCCATACTGCAATCAGTAAAGCGTCAGAGATCTCAAGCAGTGGCATGAAGAGCTAGATAATGACTTGAGGTTGATCTTTTTGTTTTAGTGCATTTCCTTTATTGATTTGTGGCAGAATACCATGACATAACCTCTTTAGAACCGGTATGCTACTACCATAATAAGTGCTCTGTTTGGACATCAAGTGTAGTGTGGGGACGTCTCCCCATTGCCTTCTCAATTCTCATTCCATTTTATCTTGTTTAATGTCCGGTCCTCTAGTTATCACACACAATACAGCATATTCTAGTAGGAGAAAATCATGACACTGTGTTTTCTATGTGGAACACCCATATTATGGTGTGAAGGTTTACACTTTCTAACATCTCATGTGAGGAAGTTTGTCAAGGTCCCACCTTGGATGCAGTAGGCTCCCTTCTATTTCCTATTGTCTCATTGTAGCCCTATACAAGCTTCAGGAGACAACTATGCTTATCTGTTTCAATTTTTAATAATCCTCACCATTCAATTGAAGCTGGAAAAAAGAGCAATGCTTGCGCTTAAATAGGAATCTATAATTCACATACTTAATTTGTGCTGCACTCGCATCTTATTCTACAAAGCACATGTATGCAACTGTTGGTTCCTTATACACAAATTACAAATGCATGGCGAGCAGACCATCCCAATCACAGTTGCCACTTGGAATACCTTGGGCCTGTTTGGCATCCTTCTGTGTTGAGAAACTTATATTCTTAAAATTTGTTGTGCTGAGAATGATCCTATTTTGAAAATGGGCAGTGTAGAATTTGTTTGGCATCATCGTGCCAATCCTGTTTCAAAGAGCAAAATTAATAGAATCATGCCTAAACTATGTTCTATCAAATTCAATTCAATACAAAAGGCCAGATCAATGTTTAGCTCCCTAAACACTATCAAATTGCAACTGTCTAAGCCCACTTCATTGAATCTAGAGCATGAATGTAAAAAATCTCAACTATCAAAAGATTTCACCCGCACAATCAATAGATTCATCATCATCATCAATGAATGAATGCCTCCAAGGAGATGAGACACGGGGAGATTGAAGAGAGAGGAAGAGATCAGAGAGAGCCAGGAAGAGACATCGAATATTTTGAAGGGTTTTAATTATCTAAAACAACTAGAGAAACGCTTTCTATTCATCTGCGTTTTCTGAGAACACAAACGTTTCACAAAAGTGATCCCAAACTGGCTTCCAAAAGAGACAGTTTGATCAGTATGGAGCCTTTCTTCTTTTGATCGAAGTTATTCATATCATGCATCAGCCTTTGCATGGATATAAGCCCAAATTTCACTGCAACTAAAAAGAGTGATAGCAGGAGCGGTATACACTGATGATGATGAATCAAATCTCTGTTGATTTTTGACAGCCAATAACTTGTGTTCACTTCACTCGTCCAATATTTATGTCAGCAGTCCAGGCCAGAGCATCTAAAAGCCAGTTCTCTATTTTCAATTTCAAGACTTAAAACAGTTCTTGGCCTCACCGGCTTTGAGTTAGGCTCAACCCTGGCCCTTGTCAGTAGTGTTCGGCCCAGACTAACATAGTTGGATGTGTGTTGCTTTTGTTCAAACCCATTCCATTGAGTCGACCTATAGAAAAAAGAATATTAGTTTATGAAGATGAAGATGTTAATGACCAGGTTGAGAATCGTTATTGAGCATATATTATTACTGCAAGTTTAGATGTTCCGATTGGCTTAGTCTTAACACTATGGGCCATTTCATTTTGTTCGTTAAGTACAAACAAATCCAGTCATGCACAGGCCTATAGCTCTTGCATCTGGACCACAAGTTACATGGAACTCTTCAGCTCTTTCTTTGTTTGCTGTAATTGCAGGCAGCCAAAGCTAGAGGTAAGCTGAATCAAAGCTAGTAGAATTCTAGGGACTAGAAGAAATATGACGTTGGAGTTGGTTTGGGTGAAATCGGTGTCCTGCGGACACTCCTGCTTGGTGCTATCTGGGAGTCCGATCGTCGTAGGCTTTTGACTTAGAGAAACTGAGGAGTTGAATGAGTGAAACTGCACACTAAGGCCCTTCTATTGAAAATCTGAACTGTTCAAAATAGAAGGCCCTTCTATTTTACCCCAGTAGAAGTTCTTCTTGCAATAGGTTTAACCATATGATGGAAAACATGATTAACAAATTAATGTATAAGATTGTGTTATTGCCTTTTCTTTTATTAATGGTCAAGTCAATCCCACAGTAGGATGCCCGTTTGGTAATTTTACTTTTAAAATCAAGTGAAATGAAGTGAAGTTAAGCATCAAATCAAAAGGGAATAAAATATAAGTGGGTTATGATATTATTTTGTTTCTAGTCCTTTGGTATGGAATCTTTATGACTTTTTGTATAGAAAAGTTGAGTTTTTTTATCTTTTAGTTTATAAAAGAGGTTGTTTTTTTATTTTTTTTCATATGAAGGGAATTTTGAATTAAAGTGCTTTTGATGTAACTTCTTATATGAAAAATGGATATTAGTTGACTTTTACTATTGTAGTAAAGTGCCAAATGGGCCCTATGGGGTTAAATTTTGGGGTTAATCCATGCGCATGGAGGAATTTTATTTTAAGTAGCTTGGGTTTTCAATAGTCCATTCCAGGCTACGCTCCTTCAACTAAAGATTTTTCTAATTCAAAGACTTGAGGAACTGGACTCGTAATTTGGTGGTAGTTTTAGTTGGAAACATGCTTATACATCTCAAAAGTCAAAACACTCGGATCTGAAAAAGGCTCTTTGTATATTCTGACTTGAGGATCTGATTCAAGACAATTGCATTTTGAATATTTTATATGTATATAAAGTTTTAAGGGCTTAAATATCTTGTACTATATTCATATTTTTGACACCCTACTTAGCTTTAGTCACGTACCATTTAAAAGTTCCATTTGTATATTTAAGAGGATTTTATCCGAAAAACCCTCTTAGACTCGTTGAAGACAAAAAATGATCTCAAATTTTAATATAGACTATATATGTCCTCCCGCCACTTCTTCATCTTTTTTATTTTCTTTTTTGCTAAGCCGCAATATCCCCTCTTAGTTATGCACAAGTGAGCGGTGATCAAAATTAAAACAATAAGTTGAGCCGGGATATCCCTGCCTAACTAAACATGACACAATTCATATTCACATCCACATTCCACATTCCACATTCCACCTTTCACTTTCACATTCTATATTTTAAGTTACATTTCACATGCATTTTTTATCACAAAATTGTGCCCAAGTAGTTTGAATTCCTACCCAAACTATTACAATCAAATGTTAGGATTTCGAGGGGGCAGCAGAAGTGGCATCTTAAGTAGACAATTATTAATGTGACTAGAGGGTTTACTCGATCACTGAAAGACCCCTTGAGTAATGTTGTTAATTCAATAAAAGGGTGTTTGATTGTGTTTCTTGGGGTTTAGATTAGGATTTGGGGATTTAGGATTTGGAATCATAATTTAGAGATTAAGGGTTTGAAATTAAGTATTTTCTTAAATCATTAAGACTTACTAATAAAATTACAAGTGACAACAAATCTATATTCACAAATCCACAAACTCCAACTCGCAACATCCCATGAAGAATCCTATCTTTTAAGAAATAACAAGTCAATTCTCACAAATATAGAATAGACAGATAAGAACTCATTTTCTTGTAAGATCCCTTTTTTTTCAAAAATACAAAAAAATTTCTAATAGAAAATGTAGACATCTTCATCATGTTTCTTGTTTGTTGAGTTTGGGCACAAACAGCAGCAGCCCATCTAGTCTTGAAAGAGACAAATGCTGCATGCATGATTGCCTTAGAATGATTGATGACCCTGTTGTATTTGCAAAGTGGGAAAAAGTCTTTGTATTCATTTTACAAATGGGTTTATATAGAGGATGATTTCCAAATTTCTGTCTGATCTCTACATGTTACTTCCAAATTTGTGTTTGTGATGTATATTATGGGCATATGCCAAACAATCAAACACCTTCAAAAAATCATAATTGGGTTTAATATTAAATAATGCTTCATGTGGTGATATACCATTCAATATTGTTGTTGGCATACGATTAATTAAAAATATAGAAGTCAAAACACAATCGCCCCAAAATTTTAAAGCAAATTGGCTTGAAAGCATAGCGCTCAAGCAATCTCAAGCAAATGGCGATACTTGCGCTCAGCTACCCCATTTTGCTGTGGGGTGGCCACACAAGAGTGTTGATGAAGAATGCCATTTGCAAGAAAATAATCTTGTATGTCATTTGAAAAAAACTCAGTTCCATTATGAGTCCGAATGCTTTTAACTGAACTATTAAATTGAGTTTTTACAAGTGCAAAGAAAGATTTTAAATGTTGGGTGGTTTCTGATTTTTGTCGCATTAGAAATACCCAAGTACAACGCATAAAATCATCCACCAAAGTTAAAAAATAATGAGCACCACATAAAGAAGCAGTTTGGTAACTACCCCAAATATCACAATGAATGAGTTGAAATGAAGTAACAGTAGCAATGGAACTATTAGGAAAAGGAAGGCGAGATTGTTTCGCTTTATTGCATGCATCACAATAACAAGAGGTAAAATAAAAAAGGTCTAAACTACTCGGAATTATTGCCTTTTGTCTCACTTTGGATGGGTGTTTAAGACGACAATGCCAAAGATCAATATTAGAGTTTTCTTGGACTGAGTTTGAAGTAGCTTGAGTATTATTAAGTTGAATGAAGTAGAGTCCACCATGTCATTTACCCACTCCGATCGTCCTCTACGTTAGCGGGCCTAAAAATTACAATGATCAGGAAGGAATGTTATTGAACATTGAAGAGAATGGCTGGGTACCTACAAAAGCTTGTAGCCAAAAAAAGGCTCACATAAAATATTGTGCAGTAAAAAACTTTAGACAGAGATATTGAACAAATGTGAGATACTCGAGCTGTTGTGCCATTTGGTAGTTTGACAGGGTGCAAGGCATGTGATGCATTAGATGTGCTAAACAATGAAATATTATTAGTGGTGATATAATGCATTATTAGCACTTGAAAGCTGTCGTGAGCCTTGGTAGTTTCCTGAATTTTGTTGAGACCGAGAGGTACAAGTTGGGTACCCAATCAGGCGGTGGCATTGTGAACGAGAGTGACCAAGCTTCTTGCAGTAGTCACATTGCATATTCTTACAATGGAAACTAAATTAAAAAATTGACTTGAAAATTAAATTTGAATGAATAAAGTAGCCCTTATCTAAGACAGTCATGTTTACCTGAATAAAATGGCTGTCATTATCAGTAGTATGCATTTGCATTTGTTAGAGAATATCACACTTCTGTAATAATTGTTATGTTTATTACTTTGCAGGCGAACAAAGAACAGCCCGCCGAGGCTCCAAAAGTTCTCCTATATAACCAACAAAACCATATATCGGAAGGAATTCGTCAGGGAGAGGTACATTGTAACTATATATAGACTTTCATAATTAACTTAAAAAATCTTTCTTGTGTTTCCCTTTAGTGTATGATTCCTAACTATTCTTGTAATACTTAATACTAGCAGGAATTCAGTCTTTTCAAGTGCATCCCAACAAACCCGGACGCAATAATATGGGGCTTACAAACACCCAAAAGGAATACGTAAGGCAGACGGGTCTCCATCATTTGGCAGAGATAAGTCGTATGGTCATAAATCACGCGTTAACCATGGCATTGGTAAAGAGGTGGCATCTTGAAACAAATACGTTCCATTTTCCATTCGGAAAAGCAACTATCACATTAGAGGACGTTGCTTATATATACGACCCACCCGTTGATGGGGGCCCGAGTAACGAGTCGAACTTTCCCAGGGAGGCTAGTGCAATCAGTATGTCAGGAGTTCCCATGGAGACTGTGGAAAATTTGCAATGGCTTTCACGGAACACTATGTGCACCGCCGGAGCATCAACTTCACTTAAGAAGATATCCCCTACTTTTGCAACAAAATTGTCATAGAGATATTCAAAGGGAGCTGGCAGTTGAATGCCAACAGACTGGGTCTGGCTGACTTGAGTGACTTCCCATGACTGCTTTGATGGTGATTTCCAATAAAGAGCAGAGTGCAGGAAAGAGATTCTATTTTGTTTTCCTTTTTTTGTGTTGGATGGTGCTTATGGGGCTTCTGTTTTGTTGTACTTTTTTGTTCAAAATTTGCAATATTGGCTTTGATATCGTGTTTCATCAATTTATCAGGTTGATAGACGTATACTTTGCCTCGTTTTGCCATGTGCATAATGAATTATACTTGTATGTAGAATCCTTTTGTTGGAGAATGTATACTTTGCCTCATTCAGGTTTTTTTTTTTTTTTTTTCTTTACTGTTAGCAAATTGTATGTAGAATGGTTGAATGCATGTTACAGTTCCACAGGTAAAATGAATGCATCTGTCGGGGTTCCACTTGGTATACAGCTTCATGTTCTTCGAGTTGAGAGCATCCGGTGCATTTTCATCGATGGCACCTGTATGATTGTTATGCATCTGCAGCTGAGAGTAACTGCTTGAAAAAGAAGTTGCAATCTATATGACAATGACTGAGATTTAAATGGGGAAGTTGTTTTGGGTTGAGAAACCAATGCCAGGAGGTCTAAAAGACAGCGGGTTGGGATTGATAAAGGAGTGACTAGGAGGTTGTCAACTGCTGCCAAAGGAGAAGAAGGGATGGTGGTGGGTTTTTTGCTATGTTTGGGGTGGATTGATAAAAGTGTCGTTTACCTTTTGTTGCAGGAAGGTGTTTGATGTTGTTGCAGTCATTTCCACATGCTTTCTTGAAGTGATGTGGGATAAATTAAAAGTTGTAAGTCAATAGCTGCTGGAGTAGATAAAAATTATCGATATTAACAACTTTAATATGTCGGTATCAACTAGTTTCGTCAGTTGGATGAATTAAAAGTTGTAAGTTAGTAGTTGCTGGAATAGATAAAAGCTGTTGATATCGACAACTTTAATTTGTCGGTATCGATTAGTTTCGTTAGTGGGATGAATTAAAAGTTGTAAGTCAGTAGCTGCTGGAATAGATAAAAATTGTCGATATCGACTAGTTTTGTTAGTGGGATGAATTAAAAGTTGTAAGTCAGTTGCTGCTGGAATATATAAAAATTGTTGATAGCGCCAACTTTAATTTATCGATATCGGACAAGTTTGCAAGGTCATGTTTAAAAATAAGTGTGAACCAACATACAGTGCTTTACCCAACTTATGGTGAAAGGAAATACTTAAGCACAACACCATGGAACAACTGAATACAACAATCTAAATTTATATAACACTCATTTATATCACCATTCACATTCCAACATTCATTATAGTTGTCGAATACTTACAAAAAGTAGCAAAACACTCCGAAAAAGTCAAATTTGCAATGTTCAAATCTACATGGATCCCATTTACACTATTCAAAATCTGTTCAAGCAACCCATATACATCACCAACCAACCCATTTACATCAGCACCCAACCCAAAAAAGCACTGCACTGTTCAAACCTTGAACAACCTGACTAAAAAATAACTACAATCTTCATGCCTACATGGAACCCATTTACATCAGCAGCCAACCCAAAAAAGCATTGCACTGTTCAAGCCTTGAACA
>QPKB01001039.1:0-15031 GCA_003546025.1 Camphora micrantha
AGGCAATAACGAGATAAACAAAACGGGATAAAATACAAATCAAGAAAACCAAGATAAAACCTCAAGTACACGTAAAGTCATAAACAAGGAACCCCCAAAGGGCCCCACTAATACCAAAGGCACTCAAAATCCCCAAAGCTATTTCAAAGCTACTCTAAACCAACTAAACCAAATCCACTAAACCAAATCAAGACTAACACGCAACTTAAACAACACTAATCGAGATCACTGGGGTCGGGGTCTTACAACATGGCCCAAGCGGAATAGACTTCTTGAACTTCTAGACTTTCCAAAACTTTGGGATTCCTCAAACTCTTTGGGCATCTCCAAAGCTCTTTTATTAGGAGTCCAACTTCACTTTCTTTCTTCGTCTTGGACATCACCAGAATTTACAAATTATTGAAAAATTACATAAATTCCTATGCCTCAAGAATGAGACTTACATGGTAATCTAAGCATGGAAATAAAAGGGCTATAGGGTAATTAACCATGCCTTGCCCTTTCACGGGAAACCAAGGAAACCATGATGCCCTTTACACTTAGTCATAAATAAACCAAGAACCACATAAAAGAAAATAAAAGTCGTGGGCCATATGGAGAGGACACTATCACCTGCAAGTTAGTATCTCATACAACTCACAAAATCATGCTGCCACTTCGATATAATATGCGCTTCGCAGAGGGGGTCCGGGGGTGTCCCCCGGCGGTGGTCGAGCTGACCGGTCAGCTCGCGGGGCCCCCGGACCAAAATTTGGTATAAAGGATACCATCCATCATCACATGATGAAAATCCCGGACTTCTAAAAAAAAATCCAGCAACCTGGTCTGCTCGAGCGGAATAATGTTTGCTCGAGCGGACTGTTCCAGAACCTGGTTCGTTCGAGCGGATGGAGATTCGCTCGAGCGGCCTGCTCGGAAATTTGTAGAAAATTTCCCTTTTTAGTCCGAACCAGCCCTTTTGATAGCATTCATATCAGATACAGAAGGCAAACAAAAATCAAATCTGATCCTTACAAAGCCCTAGGTCTAACCTCTTCACATCTCATGCAAAGATTAGATCTAGGTTGCTGATCTAACATGATTAGAGATGAGGTAAGGCTCTGATACCAATTGTTGGAAATAGGTGGGCCTCGTTGATGTGATTTCAAAACTTTTGACCCACTTGAATCAGGGATCAAACGCCCATAAGGCCATTAACCATATCCAGGATGCAATCCCTCATACTCATATACCATGTACAACAATAATACAAGCAACACCATGCAAATATAATCTACAAAAGATAGAGAAGCAGATTATACCTTTGCTGTCTGGTTGTGCTTTAATGGAGAAGAAAAAAACTTTAGATTTCCAAGACCTCTTAGCCTTCCACGCTATGACCCGTACCAAATCTTTTCTCTATAGGAGATGGGTGGGATCTCCTATAGAAAACAACTAGAAGCTCTAAACGAAACTAGAAGAGAACTAGAAGGAGAAGAGAAGTATGTGCAACTCTTGCACAAAGGGGGCTGGGTTTGAATTCCAAGGATGTGTTTTTCTCAGCCCCTTTGTTACTCCTTTTATAGCATTAAGCAACCTCCTTCTCTTGTACTAATTGAAATAGAAGTCTTACTTCTACACAAATTAGTAATCTTACTATTACCACTATTAGAAGTCTCACTTCAAATAGAAATAGTAACTTCCTAATTCCTTCATCTTAGAGTTCTAGTAGGATTAGTATCTTTCTAATAACTTGGGCTAGCGTGGGGACCACTAGGGATTCCATAGAAAGCTGGCTCCAACTGGGACACCGCGACCCCACATCTCATGTGCAATCCGGGCCACAGTTAAATGCAAATAACACCACTATATAAATGCAATTGCACTCCAGTCTTAGGAATAAATTACAATGAAGACCCTAAACTTCCCGATTACCACAATTAAGCCCCTCTATCAATATCCATGGATTAACTGGACCAATACTGTCCTACCAATTTAAATCCACATCTTATTATCCTTGAGCCCTAATTAATCACAGTGATCATCAGTACCATCCAATTAACTCTTAATCGAGATGGGTGCGCACTTACTAATGATAAATCCATTAATTGGTACAAGGGGATAATATAGATAGATTCCATCTTGACCATTGGATGTTCCCACAGTCCTACTACCACGTACCCAAGACACAGAGGTGTTGACCTATAGTTGGCCTCACTCATTGGTGACTCAAAGCAAATGAATAGATAGAAACTTGAGTTCATCAATGTCTCAGGATTGAGAGCCTATTGTTAGGGAATTATGAAAGCAAACCTTAAACTCGAGACAGTATTCCATAATGTGCATCTTATGGTCATTCAATACATCCAATGTACTAGCACCGTGATCCAGAATCTTACATTCTGATGATCGAGACAAATCACACTATCTTATAGTGATCAAAGCGCTGCAACCTTATCAGATGAGATGCCCAGTCTCATCACCGGTTGTGAAGAAGTTTAAGTATAAGATTTGTTACAAATGTCTCCTGTGTGTGGATCTCATCCATACACATATATCACATCTAATATACTAATGGGACCCGGTTCATCTCATGAACCATTTATGTCATATGTATTGGTCACGTGCATTAAGTAGTAAAATACCATTCATCTCATGAAAGGAAAGCATGATATTATTGATAAATAAAGAAATTAATCAATTTATTACATCATCTGATGGATTGAGTCCATACAATCCAACATCGTTAACCTCTACTACTTTCGTGTCGATTCTGTTCTCGTTCGAAACCCCGAAACCCTACTTTTCCAATGTTAGGGGCAAAACAGTCTTTTTACACAAAATCTGGACACTATTTTCAATGTCTCTGAAAATTGGAGTGTGATTAGGAGCTTGATTTGGCTAGCTTTGACCCTAGGCAAGTGAATGAATGAGATATGAATGTGCTTGTATTGTTTTCATGAATTTCCTCTTGATTCTTGCTTTTTGAACTAATCATGTTTAACCTTGATTTGTTTTAAATTTGTGTGTAAGACCCCGACCCGAGAGACCTCGATTAGTTTTAATTAAGTTATGTTTTATTCTTAAACGTGGTTAGTGTAATTCGGCTTAGTTTGGACTAGAGTAGCTTTATTATAGCTTTGGAGAATGTTGAATGCCTTTGTGATTAGTGGGACCCTTTTGGGGTTCCTTTTACGACTTTGCGTTTACTTAGGGGATTTTTTGAAACTCCATTAAATCTTGTTTTTAATATGTTTTACTTGTATTGTTAATCTCTTCAACTTTCATGTTGATCCCGTCCCCGTTTGAAATCCCGAAACCCGACTTTCCTTGCATTGAAGGCAAAACAATCTTTTTACACTAAACCTGGACACAATATTTGATATTCTCGAAACCTGCGAAACATATACTTTTTGAAAACTAGAAATTTCGACGATCATTTTTTCTTTCTTCGTCGATTTCATCCGAGGTCCCGATAGCCATGATTTCAGTCCCATAAGAATTCTTAGGGGTGGAGCCCACTCCCAATTGATTTATAAGAGAGCTTTTCCTTCTATTTTTCATTTTTCCAGCTCATACCCATAAGGCCATTCAACAGGATGAAATCCCTTCGTCTCATCAATCATGTACAGCAATAAAACAAGCAGCACCATGCAACAAAATAATCTACAATAGATAGGGAAGCAGATTATTCCTTTGGAGCCTGGTTGTGCTCTAATGGAGAAGATGTCTTGCTAGTTGAAGAAACTCTTTCTTTATAAGCAACTTAAGATCTCCAAGACCTCTTAGTCCTTCACGCTATGACCCGTATTAGATCTTTTTTCTCAAGAAGACTGGTGGAAACTTCAAGAGAAAACCCTACTAGAAACTACAAAGAACTAGAAGAGAAAGAGAAGAGAGAGATGTGCAACTCTTGCACACAAAGAGGGTTGGGCATGCTTCTCCAATTGCTGGACGTCCCAGCCCCTTTGCATCCCTATTTATAGCTTGGCAAACCTCCTCTTTTCTTATTTGAAATAGAAGTCCAACTCCCATTACAAATTAACAACTTTCTCCATTTTCTAATTATTATAGAAGTCTTACTTCCACAACAACTAGTAAGCTTACTATTACCGCTATTAGAAGTCCTACTTCAAATAGAAATAATAACTTTCTAATTCCTTCATCTTAGAGTTCAAGTAGGATTAGTATATTTCCAATAACTTGGGCAAGCATGAGAACCACTAGGGATTCCATAGAAAGCTGGCTCCAACTGCGACACCGCGACCCCACATCTCATGTGCAATCCGGGCTCACAGTTAATTGCAAATAATACCATTATATAAATGCAATTGCACTCCAGTCTTAGGAATAAATTACAATGAAGACCCTAAACTTCCCAATTACCACAAGTAGGCCCCTCTATCAATATCAAATTGTCCCACCAATTAAAATCCACATCTTATTATCTTTGAGCCTCAATTAATCACAGTGATCATCAGTACCATCCAATTAACTTTTAACCAAGATGGGTGCGCACTTACGAATGACAAATCCATTAATTGGCACAAGGGGATAATATAGATATATTCCATCTTGACTATTGAATGTTCCCACAATCCTACTACTGAAAGTCCGGCATCCGAACCTTAGAGAGAGGGGGGGGGGGGGAGTGAATAGGGTGAGCTTGTAATTAGTGACCAATTATGCCAAATTTTAATTTCTTTAAAAACAATTAGTCACAAGTGATGATTTATCAAACAAGATGCGGAAGCTAACGAAAGTAATCACCACAAGCATACATCAACACACAAAGATTTATAGTGGTTCGGCCTCAATGCCTACATCCACTACCGGCTTGTGATCTAACACCCCACCGGATTTCCACTATTTATGCTTTTTAAAAGGCTAAGCAATAACCTTTACAACGATGTTTTTCTAGGCCAAACAACAACCTATCAATGTGCTTTTCTAGGCTAAGCAATAACCTTTACAAGATGCTTTTCAAAGGCTAAGCAATAACCTCTACAATGTGCTTTTCTTAGGCTAAGCAATAACCTTAACAATAGAAAGATTTCTCTCAAAGAATTGTCTACACAAACACTCAAAGAGATACAATTTAAGCTCAATACATTTGCCTCTTAAATAGGCTGATATGAAAGTTTAAATCAAGATACAAACATACACTAACAATTAGCAAAGGTGTGTGCTCAAAGTGTATGAATGTTTACTTTAATCATTTTCTAAAAGGAAGCTCTCAAATGAATGCAGGATGCATTTGAAAATCTAAGCACAAAAAAAGATGATTAAAGCTGTAAGCTAATCACATGAAGAATTCAAACAACTTGGAAAGACATGCTACACAAGTTGTATGAGGTTTAAAGATTAAAAACACATGTGATTGAAACAAGAATGTTTGCAAAACAATCTAATATTCCAAAGTGATATTGTGTTTGCGAAACATCTCAAATAAAGCTAGAAATCATGCAAATATGAGATTATAAAGAATTAAACATGCATGATTTTAAATGGAGTGAAAATCAAAATTAACTTGAAAGATATACCTTTTAAATCTCAAACATTTTGATTTCCAATAGGCCTCTAGCTTTCCTAGCTTATTCCTCTTCTTTTGGCTTCAATATTGTTCAAAGGTTTTACTCAACAAGCCCCTTGAAAGAAGGGAATGAAATGGACTTTTATACAAAAAATAGTCCAACGGCTAGTTGGCTCGGTCGATCGAGTCCAACGGTCATATTGGCCAACGGCTAGTTTACTCGGTCGACTGGGAGCAGGACTCGGTTGATCGGGTACACAGGCCTGAGAGAAGTTCCTTCAGATTTTTGAGAAAATGTTTTATGAAAACATGAACTCCAGGCCAATATGTTTTATGCATACTAAAATGATTCTAAAAATGAGAGATGTATGCAAAACATGAACCTCGATGTCTAACTTGATTTTTCAAAACCATGCACGAAGAACTAGGCTTTCGAAAGTGCACTTTAAGTTCTAAAACATGCAGGATGAAGTCTTTGAAAATCAAAATCATTTTCAAGTCTAAGATCCAGATTTCAAGGTCCATACTATGATGAATGGGTGTGTGATCAGTTGACGAACAGTGGTAGTGCATCAACCAAATTAGCAACATACAAAAATCCTAACAATCTCCCCCTTTGCAATTTGATGGCAACTAAGATGATCACAACACTTCTAGGACTTCAGCTCTTGAAATCTCTTGAATGCAGCTTAAACTCTTTCAAGGTTTCTCCCCCTTCGTTAGAGCTTTCTCCTTGCTCTAAGCTTTTTTGTTAATTGCTCTGAACTTCTTCTATTTGCATTAAGGTATACTCCATTTTTGGTCCTTGGACAGATCTCCCCCTTAGTTAGATCTGATCTTCTTTATCTCCCCCTTTGTTGGATCTTCTCTCCCCCTTTGTCATCGAATTGCAAAGGAACCTGTATGCATGAGAACAAAAATACATTTTAGTAGCACCTGTTACCAAATGAAATTGAAAAAGAATTGTAGAACAGGTTATCATGAATATTGATTGTCTATGAAGTGTTTGAATGAAGCTAAGACAAAAGATATTTATTGAGAGGAAATATAGTTCAAGGCATCATAAACATTCATTAGATAAGGAATATAACAAGAAGACAAGAGAAGAACAAGTGAAACTGAAGATTCATTGATTTAAAATAGAAGATTAGTACAATTTTTTTACTAATTACTTGACCAATACACAAAACACAAAAAAATGGTCAGTAATAAAAAAGACAGAGAGTTGATGAAAAAATACATCAAGAGAAATTAAAATCTATTTCAACTCCCCACAAAAAAAAAAAAAGAAGGAAAGCCCTCCTAAGATCTAAGATGAATCTGCAGGAGAAGGGGGCATCATATCATCATGACGCCTGCAGCTGCTGGAGATGTTCGAGAGATATTTCAAAGTTTTCTTCATCAATCCTGATACCTCTTGTCTAAACTCGTGAAACTCTGAGTGCATAGAAGAAACAACTTGTTCAACAGAGTTCATTCTGTCTTCTAGACTGCGCTGCTGAGGGGGTTCTGGTGGATGAGGCTAATCTGCTCCTGGATCTGCAGTCTCTGTTTCTGCAGTCTCTAACTGTGCATCACCTTCTGCAACTGGGTTCACTCGCTGAGGTGGAGGAAGCTTCATCAAGAGAATGTTTGTTTTGTTGAAGACGGTGGTAGTCTCAGGTCTCTCTGAAGCTGGTGGTATCACACCAAATGAACTGGCGAGCTGGGTAATCAGAAACCCAAAAGGAGCTGCACAAGGCTGAGATCCTGTGATAACTCGGATGATGTGATGCATGATGACTGAGGGTAAGCACATTGGAACACCCGAAATTACATTGAACAGGATATTAGCCATGTAGGGGGTCACTTCCGTCCTATTCCCTTTCCTAGGATAGATGGAATGAGTGAAAATGATATGAATAATACGAAGGGAAGGAATCATGGAAGAGGCTTGCAGACAATTCTTGGCAGACCAGTTCTCAGATTTTCCACAGAGAGCTCTAGTCACCGAATCTCTCTCATCAAGAGGCAGAACTTCAGAAATAAACTTTGGTCCATTAGACCTAGGAATGCCCAAGATGGAGGAAATCTTATCTACGGTGACCACCTCTTCACCATGCAAGAATCTGATTGTAAAAGTGTTTGCAAAGGAGGCACAAATAGACTCATATAGGCCATGGACAGGCGATGCAAAGGAGTTGCCACTCCAAGTCAAAATACTACCCCAACCAATAGCTTCTAGGATAGCAGGGACATCGTAGTCCACAAGATCTTCAACTATGCACTTCTTATCAACTATAATCCCTTTGCTCCGAAAAGATTTGACAACAGAAGATGGAGAAGGAATGGGATTAAAATGAATCACGGGAGGAGGATGAGCTTCGGGAGAGGTTAAAGGAGATCTATGAGAAGATGAAGCTTGACCTGTTTTAGACTTCTTGCTTGGCCTCCTAAAAGTTTGCTTAGTGCGAGCCGTAATAGAGGAAGTCAAGGATAGAGGATGCTCACACAAGACTAATAGCCAAGACGAATGATCACAGAGTGCACAAACCAGCTGAGGAAGAGATTGATTTCAAATACACATTGGTCCTACTCGAAATGAGCAAAGATAGTTGCCGAAAAGATTAAAAACAGTGGTTCAGGCAATCTGACAAACAGATGGAGTGCAGAAATTGAAGCTACATGATCCACAAAAATACAGCTGCCCAAGGATGTGCACAGATGGCTACATATACTCCTCAAAGAAGGTAGAAGACACAACTTCAAACAATTGATCAGCCAGGAGCATTAGAAATTGAAAACAAAGATGGGTTCTGAGTCTTAGAAACAGTACATATACAGCTAATCAGATGCAACTCAGAGCTTGGACGTCCAGACTGGATGGGTTCTTGAATCAGCTAGAAGGATCACACAGAACCTGGAGCAATGCGTCTTTAGCTGAGAGAGAGAGAGAGAGAGAGAGAGAGAGAACCAAGAACAGAATAGACGACAGGGAGAGAGAGAACCAGTAGACCTAAATCAACGAAAGAGACAAAGAAAGAAAGGCCTAAGCTAAGAGGAAGATGATGAGGTTCAGATGAAGAGATAAATCTAGAGGAAGAGCAGGCGCAGATTGGAAGAAGGAAAAACAGTCCAGGGGGGGTCGACCTGCAGAAAGGAGGAGTTTCCGAATGGAACAGAAACAGCCCAGCGCAACTTTTTAAGTTACTGGGTGCACGTGTCCGGTCGACCGGCCAAGCCATGATGTCGACCGGGCCAACAAGGAAGACCTGAAAAACTGATCAGGTTCAGAGTAAAAAGTCCAGAAATTTTCAGGGACAATCTACACACAATCTACCCCTAACCCAGCTATCCTACAAGCTTAATAAGATATAGAAAAGAGATTTTATAAAATCAATTCTAAAAATTTCCATTTGAAAAACAGAAGACTTGTAAGACCAAGAAAAAAATATTTTTCAAAAACATTTAATTTGACAAATATGGGTTGACTATGAATTCAATCAAATTTAAACAAATTTGAAAAACAAATCAATTGACTAAGAAGGTGTAACTTTAAGAAAACTTCTTCAAATCAAATTGATCAAAAACATGCATTTTATCATAAAATACCTTTTAAATTCAAAATGCATTATCAACAATTAAATCTTAAACAACTGAAACTGAAACCTATAGAAGATACTAAGAGAGGTACAAAGAACTAGACTCAAGACCATTAACACATATGACTAAGAGAAAAGGATGGTCCTATCTAATTATAAGATCTTAGTATTTGTCTAAAAGTCTAACCTTAGGTATCCATCTAAGGTCTTGAACTTTTAAGTCTATGTTTGAAATCCTACCAA
Source organism: Camphora micrantha (assembly GCA_003546025.1). Lineage (NCBI taxonomy): Eukaryota > Viridiplantae > Streptophyta > Magnoliopsida > Laurales > Lauraceae > Camphora > Camphora micrantha. The sequence goes on from QPKB01001039.1 coordinate 9,337, forward strand.
CTAGAGGAGATGGAGATTTAATTCTTTTAGACTTGTCATCATATCCTTGAGGTTTGTCCTTTTTAAGTTTAGATTGATGATTTGTCTTTGGAAGTTGGTGTTTCATTTTTTGTTTTACTCTTCTCATTTCTTTTAGCTTTTCCTCCCTCTTTTTGTCTTTTGAACTTTAATTTTAATTTTTCAACCTTTTTCAAGAGATCTTTCATTTCCAAAGATAGAGGAGGTAAAGTGGGAAGTTTCTTTTTGATAGATTTATCTTGACTATTTTTGTTTTGTTTAGTCTTTTTAAAATCTATCTTAGGAGACTCTTGATGAAATGATTTAACTTGTTTGAATTTCTTGGAGTCTTCTTTGATATTTAGTGTCTTACCCTTCATAGAGTTTGATTTTACTTTCTTGGGTTCAAAGATGGGTTTAGACACATGGCTTCTTCTTAGTTTGCACTCAAACCTAAAATGCCCTTCAATGCCACAATAATTACATTTAGACATGGGCAAGAAAGTATGAGTGCTAGAGAATGAGGACTCACCTTTCACAAAAGTGTTGGTGAATTTAGGGTCATGTGAAATATTCTCATTATAACCAAGACCCGTCCTATCTCTTTGAGATTTACTCAATCTAAATAATTTTTCAAATTTCTCTTCACCTTGGGTAAATTTGCACTCATATTTTTGTTTGTAGCTTTCAAGTTGAGTGACTTGGTTTTTAAGAGTTGAATTTTCATTTTTAACCTTTATGAGTTCATTTTCAAATCCCTTACGGTTGTTTAATTCTTCATAGGCAATTTTTAATTCCATTTTAAGTTCATTAACAACATTAGGTCCAAGTTCTAAGGTTTTTAAATTACTTTGAGCATTAGACAAGTTTTCCTTGGAAATTGTCAACTTGGATTCTAAATTGATAATGTCTTCATCTTGCCTTTTTAATTGATCTCTTAGATTTAAGTTTTCTTTATTAATCTCATCACAACTTATCTTAATTTCATTTAGTTCATCTTTAATATTAGATAGATTATGTAAAGAGATCATAAACTTAGAGTCTAAACAATGCATTAATTCTTCTTTCTCTCTAAATTCATCTTTTGAAGAGACTAATTCCTTGTTTAGTCTTTTAGATTCTTCTTCTAATCTTTTATTATTCTTATCAAGCTTTAAGGACAACGTATATAATTCATCATAAGCTTGGTGAATATCATCTTCATTTTCATCATTTTCCTCTTCTTTCAAGTCAAATTGAGATTCATTAATTTGAAGGTTTGAATCTCCAATAGATGGAAAAAGGAGGGGTCTAGAAGAATCTACACATGAATCTATACAACCTAACATAGTGGAATCCATTCTAATGATTTTCATGAAAATACAACACTAGGGTTTTGACTCTAGGTTTTTTACACCTAATCAAGAGTTCCAAAAACACTTGATCCTAATAAAGAGCACGAGGCTCTGATACCAATTGAAAGTCCGGGATCCGAACCCTAGAGTGGGGGGTGAATAGGGTGAGCTTGTAATTAGTGACCAATTATGCCAAATTTTAATTTCTTTAAAAACAATTAGTCACAAGTGATGATTTATCAAACAAGATGCGGAAGCTAACGAAAGTAATCACCACAAGCATACATCAACACACAAAGATTTATAGTGGTTCGGCCTCAATGCCTACATCCACTACCGGCTTGTGATCTAACACCCCACCGGATTTCCACTATTTTTGCTTTTTAAAAGGCTAAGCAATAATTTACAACGATGTTTTTCTAGGCCAAACAACAACCTATCAATGTGCTTTTCTAGGCTAAGCAATAACCTTTACAAGATGCTTTTCAAAGGCTAAGCAATAACCTCTACAATGTGCTTTTCTTAGGCTAAGCAATAACCTTAACAATAGAAAGATTTCTCTCAAAGAAGTGTCTACACAAACACTCAAAGAGATACAATTTAAGCTCAATACATTTGCCTCTTAAATAGGCTGATATGAAAGTTTAAATCAAGATACAAACATACACTAACAATTAGCAAAGGTGTGTGCTCAAAGTGTATGAATGTTTACTTTAATCATTTTCTAAAAGGAAGCTCTCAAATGAATGCAGGATGCATTTGAAAATCTAAGCACAGAAAAAGATGATTAAAGTTGTAAGCTAATCACATGAAGAATTCAAACAACTTGGAAAGACATGCTATACAAGTTGTATGAGGTTTAAAGATTAAAAACACATGTGATTGAAACAAGAATGTTTGCAAAACAATCTAATATTCCAAAGTGATATTGTGTTTGCGAAACATCTCAAATAAAGCTAGAAATCATGCAAATATGAGATTACAAAGAATTAAACATGCATGATTTTAAATGGAGTGAAAATCAAAATTAACTTAAAAGATATACCTTTTAAATCTCAAACATTTTGATTTCCAATAGGCCTCTAGCTTTCCTAGCTTATTCCTCTTCTTTTGGCTTCAATATTGTTCAAAGTTTTTACTCAACAAGCCCCTTGAAAGAAGGGAATGAAATGGACTTTTATACAAAAAACAGTCCAACGGCTAGTACCAGCACCGAAACAGTATTCCATAAGGTGCTTCTCATGGTCCTTCAATACATCCAATGTACCAGCACCGTGATCCAGAATCTTACATTCTGATGATCGTGACAAATCACACTATCTCATAGTGATGAAAGTGTTGTAACCTTATCAGATGAGATGCCTAGTCTCGTCACCGGTTGTGAAGACATTTAAGTATAAGATTTGTGACACATGTCTCCCGTGTGTGGATCTCATCCATACACATATATCACATCTAATATACTAATGGGACCGAGTTCATCTCATGAACCATTATGTCATATGTATTGGTCATGTGCATTAAGTAGTAAAAAATCATTCATCTCATAAAAGGAAAGCATAATATTATTGATAAATAAAGAAATTAATCAATTTATTACATCATCTGATGGATTGAGTTCATACAATCAAACAAAAACCTCCTTTTCCAAGATCCTCTTTGAGCTTGTCTTGCCCATTTGGAGAACCTACTAGTAAGCAATCCCCTCTATCTTCTAGATTTGTGTTCTTATGACTCTAAAGGAGCTTCACCTTCATTATTGGAAGCTCCCTCTTTCTATTTCCTTGTTTTGACCATTTTAGGATTTGTATTTGGGGTTTTTGTGGTGTTGTAGGAGATCTTTGAGCAAGACTTGATTTGTTGCTTGATTTGCTTGTTAGAGACCCAAGGCAAGTGGATGACTAGATATTTTGAGCTTTGAATGGTTTTCATGAAATGCATTGATGATTTCACCATCTCTTCTATGCTTTTATTTACTTACACTGATTTGAAATAAATGCACATTAATGAACCTTGCTAGCTCATTTAATGTCTTGAAATATTTATTTACAGCATTCATTTACCTATTGTAAATAACTCAATGGATGTTTGTGAATGGTGGTTTCTTTGTTCCTTTCTCTCTCTCTTATGGTTGAATGGGGGTGAAGGAAGGGTTGATTGGATGAATACTTATAGGAGTATTGGGAAGTGTTGAATGAAGATTTGGAGGAGCATTTTTAGCTCATTTTATTGCAGGAAGATGAATGAGAATGAAGGGAAATGGTTTGAGGTAGAAATGGGCTCAAATCTGGACATAGTGGGGGTTTTTCCGCACCTGGCGGTCAGCCAGCGGTCACCTGTCGGCTAGCCGCCTAGTGACCAGCGGCTAACTGCCAGATAACCGAACTATTGCGGTTACTTTTCTAGAGAGCATGATTTCTCCCAAATGGCGCGGTCAGCCTCACGATTAGCCAGCGGCTAACTACCGAATCCATCGGCGGCTAACCGCCAGCTAACGGAAACCATTTCGGTTACTTTCCCAGTAGCTAACCAGAAATCCGCGGTCAGCCTCGCGGTTAGCCAGCGTCTAATCGCCGAACCCATCAGTGGCTAACCGCCAAGTGACCGAAATTTACACAGAAACACTAAAATGAAGAGAAAAGAAGAGGGTTATGTCCCAATCATTTGTGTACCCTTTTAGAGAATGATGGGGACTGTTCAACTAGAGATATGTATGGAGTCCGTTTGAGAAAGAATCCATAACACAAAGATTCATTTGAAGCCTTGAGAAAATCCTAAGGTGTATAAAGAGCCCGGAATGTCTCCAAACTTAAGGAGTATCAATTTATATTGAAATTGACATACGAGACCCTTATTTACCTTGATCAAATTTCGAATCCCTGATACTTGTCCCAAAATTCATGAATTATGATTTATCATTCCCGAAAATACTGAATTTGCAACTGTAGCATTTTGCTAGTCCCGATATGTACTTTCCGTTTGAATTGATATTTGTGCCTTTGAGCACCCCGTCCCGTCCATTATATAAGTGCATCATGTGTATTTCGTACTTGTCTTGATTTCTGTTATTTGACCTATGAGTCGGCACCACTAAGCTTGGATTACCTTGCTGGTTTGATCCACCGACTTGGAGATCCCCCTCCTGTGCTAGCTGCAGTTTAGATCCCGCTACTCGGTTATTACCGTGGTCTTATCATGATGCCGCAGATTGCTACTGTGGGTCCCGATGCCCGGTTCGCTACCGTGGTCATGTCTCGTATTATTATGTATATGTATATGTAATTTATGTTGCATCTCCTCACTTCGGTAACAGAGGTCAACATCTCGATATGCTCATGTCACTTCGTTGATAGAGGACTTAGCTTCGTGTGGTTGCCATCTTGCTTGTTTCCCGATTTCCTTGGATACCTTACATGTTTTATATTGCATATTATTTTCCAGTAAATGATTATTATGTTTTATGACAATTATTGTTATATCTTTTCACCCACCTGCCAAATCGTTGTGTTTGACCCTTTGCTTTGGTACTAAGGTCCCGTTGTCGATTTCCCCGAGGAGGAGCTTGAGGAGGCGGTCGGTAAACCGCAGCGTTTAGTAGAGTGGCACGCCGATGATGTCATTTAGACATTCGGTTGCCCGAGTTGCATAGCATCATGGGTTGGGACTAACCATTCTTTTTGGGAATTTGATACTTTGATTATATTGGCCTTTGTTGGCCTCTATTTTTGGGAAATGTAAATAAATGATTTTGATGTAAACTTTAACTTACTTTTGGGGAATAGCTATTGATCATTGCTCATTTTGATACTAGTTATATATATATATATATATATATGTTATCAATCATACTATCTTGGACATGAATGTATGAATTAAATTTTCTATTCGCTTCCGCATTTAAAAGAAATATTCATTTTGTTGTGATATCCTCACCGCGAATCGCGTATACGAGTGGCGTCTTCTTATCGACTTGTATACGTTTTGGTTAAAATGAATTCATAGTATGGACTGTCACATGTCATTCATCAATATCCATAATTGCGTCCCGATCCCGGATTAGGCCCGCTAACCCGGTCCGGGGTCCTGACAGATTGGTATCAGAGCGAGACGTGTTAAAGGCAATTAAAAAAAATTAGAAGTCCTAAGGACGTGGCGAGGATTCATTAGACTCTTCGTTAGTTAATATTTTGTGAGCAATGTGTGACCCTTTATTTATTATCATGTGCTAACAAATTATTTTGCATCATTATGCCACCTCATAAAAGGCCACTAAACGGCAATCCCACAGCGAGTAACAGTGAACATACAGGGCCAGTCCAAGAAGATATTCCCGACAATACCATGCAAAATCAGTTCACAAATGA
>QPKB01001040.1:0-15023 GCA_003546025.1 Camphora micrantha
CTTGAAGGCAGAAACTGTCTTTGTTTATTTCGGTGAATTCTTCAATCTTGTAAGAACGAGCTATGATGAGCAAGTATTGTAGATTGTAGGATTTGTGTCTTGTAGAAATCCATTAATACTCCTGTTTCCGTCTGCAGCATCCTGCAGTACATGATACAAGGAAAAATGGCTGTGGATTTTATAAAGGGCGCATTTCTTTAACGGCAAAGATTCCTCGGTTACATGAAAAAGATTCAGATTTGCTGCGCACTCACCTTTTTTTTGGCATTTTTCTGCAGTGCTTTCTTGTGTGAAAAGAATGAAAATTGAACTATTTTTCCTTGTTTATGTAGAAAATCATTTCCTATGAGATCAAAATATCTGTTCACAGAAGGAATCTATATGATGGCCTGGATCTGAGCATTGCATAAATGTGTCCTCGAGGAGGAAAGATTGATCTTCATCTAAAGATGGGTGAATAAAATGAGCTTATAATAGAGTAAAACAACAAAAATAAATGTTTTAAGTTCGTACTTTAAGCTTGATGTCCAGAGATGAATTGAGAATTATAAAAAAAGTGACCAAGTATCGGTACTTCAGAAACAAGATCAAATGCTGTTAATAATACTTAAAACCATTAGACTAGTAAAATTTAGCCCATACGCAAATCCAAAAGGGTAAATTTTAAACTCTTTTTAGAGCAGTTAGGGATTTATACAAGGGCCCACTACCTAATTGGATCTGTAAGGTACCATATCTGATAGTCCTTGTTAACTTACATCAGAGCCCTTTGATTGCATTTCATATTTGATGGGCAGAGAGAATTTACCCCTAGAACAGTATCCATCTTCAAAACGCAGTCTAGATCAAACTTGATGAAAAGGCTGAAAAGTAGGCCTCAATTAAAACAGTTGAATCTCAACCATACTTTTTCAATAGGGGCAACCACTAAACAATTGGAAGGTTGTTGCATGGAGCATCTGTTGGAAAAGTGGGACGCAGGCTCACCAATGGCCATATTCCAGCAGTCTGCAATATTCCGGTTCAGGATGAACCTCAAATTGAAGAATTGCTGAAGAAAAGGTTTAATTCATCCATTACAATCAAATCATTCATGAGCTAAATTCATCTTTACAAATCATGGAGAAGAAGAAAATGGACAAAGCTATAATAGTAATCAAATATGTTTCTGTCACGATTGACATTAGTGGCCTCTCCCCCGTTGAGAAGAACTGATTCAAAGCATGATCAGGAGAACTTTTCAAATCTTGATTGTAAATCAGGGTACCATCAGATTAAGATTACATCATAGGAACGGCGATCTCAACTCAAGTCAGATTATACAAATGGCTGGTGAAGTCATTTGGCCTTAAAAATGCACCATCTTGATTTGTGGCCATATGGATGAAATCTTTAAACCCTAGCTACTCTCATTTTATAGCAAATTATATGGATGACATCTTAGTTTTCTTTGACAATTTACAGGAGCACATTCAGCATCTGTTAGAATTTGCAGCCTTAGTCAGAAAACAAGGAATCAGCCTCTTAGCTTCAGACACCAAATTTCAAATTGCAGTAACTGGAATTGGATTTCTAGGCATCACAACCTCTAATAATGAAATAAAAAAAATGATTCAGAAAGTTCAAAGATTTCAGCGAATATTTATCCCAGTGTAAAAGGATTTTTGGGTGCTAAATTATGTTCGAAATCATATTCCGAATTGTCTAGCAAACTCCAAGACACTGAGGAAAATCATAAGATCAAACCATTCAAATGGGATCCCAAAGCACCGAAGAAGTCCAAGCACTAAAAAGTGAGCAGCTTATATCGGTCCTTTTGCTCTGTCAACAGATGGGTCCAGCTTAAAAGAAAAAAAATAGAACCAATGGGTCTCAGGGTTCAAACCTGGCTACACCACATCTCCCTCGTGTGCTCCTTTCCTATTTGAGTGGGTTGTCTGCCCATATGCGGGCAGGCTCTCTCTTCGGTCTCAGCCCCTTTGGTTGAGGTTTAAAAAAGCAGATGGGTAAGAAGGCGCACACTACAAAAAAAAGTGACATTTAGAGGCCAGTTTTTAGTGACAGTTTTAGTTATCCGTCACTACATCTCATTCTTATAGTGTATATTGAGCATAAGTTGGTATTTTTTTAGATACAGCGGCGGATAACACCAGTACAGATGATGCAAATATCATCAGAAGCTGCAGGTTCTCATTCTATTATTTGATATAATGGGCAAAGTGGCCATGGCCCACCAGAAATCTCTGACCCTCTGGGATAGTAGTTACACAATCCATGCAACCATCATTGTGCTAAGTGCGAGGCAATAGAGAGAGGTTACGTCCAACACAACAGGGCCCTACATCACAATTCTATTTTCCAAACAATGCCAAAAAGCATTGAGATGCAGTTCTATCTCATACAAGCTAATATGTAGAATTGCAGGTCTGATCCAGGAGTCCAAGTCCAGGAAATAAATCAACAAGATCCTAAACCAGTAAGTCATACCACAAATTAGGTGCTGTTTACAAGAAAACGAATTCAAAATCACATGGGCCAAAATGGGCCAGCTAAATAACAGGTATTGATGGCTATAAAGTGGGAGTAACAACAGAATAGGAATGTCCATATTGGGAATGAGTTATGGAATGGTTTTAGATAACGGATTAAAAGCCAGAAAAAGTGGTGAAAATTGGATTTAATGTTCAAAATTAGAAGTAGAAATCAATTTCTATTATTTAATATAATGGCCCAGTTTAGCTTATTGAATGCAGTCTTATTGAAAGGGTTGTTAGCGGTTATAAACCGCCACTATTTCATTTTTTTTTTTTTTTTTTTTTTGCGACGCCATGTTTCCGCCACAAATACCATTAGCAACCTTTAGCGGAGGCTTTTTTATCCGCCGCTAAATGTAATTTTTGGTTGTAGTGGCATGACACAGTTTTATTAAGAAAAGATATTTGTGGGCCATGGATATATGGGCTGGATCAATGTCCATTATTGTTAGAGGACATGTGGTGGAGTCAAAGGGTTTAGAGAAAACGACCAAAAAGGGTCCCTAGATGGCCACTAAGCAAAAGAGATACCATAGTTTTTATGCAACAGAACCGGTATTCCCGCCATAATATTCTTTTTTTATTTTTTTTGTCTTTTTTAACAAGCGACGACGTCGTCACTAATTCGTCAAATCTACCTCTTCTCCGACCTTTTCATTTGTGATTGTTGGTTTTTTTTACCAAAATAAACCAGAATAAAACTCTCCCAACATTAAATGTTCTTTGTAGAGGTTGTTAATCTCCATTAACGAGGATGGCACAACAAAGTTTGACCTTCTTTCATGCGTTATCTACCATAGAGCCTGAGTTTTCGTATTTGCTTTTCGAGAAAAGTTCATTAGGGTTTTGATATATAGTTTATTAATTTGATTATCTTTGTTGTATGATTATTTTTGGGTAGCTAAATCATCAAGGTAAGGACCTATTGAGAAATGAGGAAAGGAAACCGCCTGAAAAGGGGAAAAACGATAGGAGGAAGAAGGGAAAAATGGAGTTATGTATGTATTTGGCCATTTTAAAACAGTTAATACATGTATTTTTCCATTTGGTGTTCGTTCTTACATCCCTTTAGGGACCTTTTACCCCTCCCTTTGTGCTGACTAGCTTCATTCGATTCACTCTCACCATAACATTGAACCCAGTCCCCGTCCCGCCAAAAAATTCTTCTCCCTCTCCCCTGCATGTCTTCTCCGTCCCTCTTCTCTCTTCCCTCTCGCGTGCTCTCTCCTTCCCTCTCCGATCCCTCTCTCCGTTCCTCTCGCCTTTCTCTCTTTCCTTCCCTCTCTCCCTCTCTCATTTCCTTGGCTCCCTGCTCTCTCTTTCCCTCTTCCTTTAGTTCTCACCCCATTCGGTGATTTCCATCCGGATCATCCCACACCGGCATGATCCTCTCGTCGCCGTAATTTGATCGAGAAAATCCTGCCAAAGAAAGAGCTGGTTCTAGCCAAGAGAGGTGAGAACTTGCATTAATATTCCATTTTATGTAGCATGTGCATGGGCACTCCTTGGCATTGAATGCTCTGTTTGTTTGAATGAATTTCTAAGAATGGATTAATGGCCATTTGAAATCCCAAAACTGGAGGTTTTGTTAATGCTTGATCTGCATCCTGTAGTTGTTCTTTTACATTTGAATCTTGTTTTATTTACTTATTTGCATATGGGCCTCGATTTCATCATCTTGACAGTTTTGGCCTGCATCAACTTCCCATGTTCTGTTTTTGTGATATGATGTATTGGTTTTGCAAATGCAGCGTGCATTTCTATGCGACAGCAAATAATTTTTTTTTTTTTTGATATTTGGTAACCTTTTCTGTTAAAATACCCGATGGCAATCTTGGATTCTGCTTCTGCCTGCTCACTATTTAAATACACAAATCAAGATATGGCTCGTATTTGAAACCGAATTTTATACTTTGGTATCTTTTTTGTTATGCTCTTTCCTGGAATGAGTTTATGCATGATAATGAGCATTTACAATTCGAGGGAATGATTAAGATAGAAGACTATGTGTACTGTTTTTTTAGATGCTTAAAACGTCAGTGAATTCTTAAATCTCCTTGAGGCTTGCGTGATTTCTTCAAACTTGGACACATGCAACAGCAACCGTAAGAAATTGCATTTAAATGGTTTATGTAGTTTTTTACTTTGGTTTTACTTTATAAGCTTCTCGTCAATAAGGTTAAGTCTTGATTTAGATAATCGTCGAACAAAATCTTAATACTTGGAGATTTCTATATTCCTTGTTAAGTTTGGACAGGAAGATTCGAATGTGTAGATTTCTAACTTCAATTAATGACAAAGGTAAAGAAGCTAATAGTTTCATGAGATGGATCAAGCTTTAGAGACTAGATGATGGCTGAATCTAAGTCTTTAAGCACACCCCTCCAACCCCAACCACATCTCTACGCATCTGTAAAGCCTCCCATCCCCCCATTCTTCTTCTTATTCCCTTATTCCCTTATTCCCAATCCAATCATCTCTCTCTTTTCCCCACCTGTTTCCCCATCGTCATCCAGGCTTCAAAATTCTCAGTAAATAATCACTTTTCTTCATGTACTAGTACCTGATGGTCACTTACACAATATCTATTCATTTGACTCGTAGTACATTATAATGTGTATAACAAAAAAGAAACGATACTACTCAGTGTTTTCTTCTATTTTCCGGGTTTGTAAGCGAATTACTAATGGGCTGTTTTAAAAAATTTGATAAGATGAGATCCCAAGCCTTTGGACTAAGTAATTATGGCTACATAAAGACGTTTAGAGTGTAGCATAAAAATGAAATCTATAGAACTCATATTCACAATGGTAGTGACCTATTCTCATATGAATGATGTTGAGATCACAATATGGGTGAAGTCTGTAACTCTTTTCCATTGGCTGTATGCATGTCATCATGCGACAATAATAATAAGACGTTTAGTATGTGTAGTATTATGAAATTCTATAGCTTGATCCTATATCTCATATGAATGATGTTGGATCACATGTCATGTATACATTTGCTTATGCTTGTCATTATCATTATCGCGTTGTTTAGGATGCCAACTGAAACGATATCATTATCTTCCAGTGATTTGTTTTTTAGTGTCTTAATTCTCCTTCGTTAAAATTCGTTCTCGTTTCTTCAACCTTTTCTTGCCTTTTTGATTTTGGTTCTATTAGTTCTCTCTTGGGAATGGCTTCTTCGGTTTTGCCATGCATATTAAATGTTTGGTGATTTTCTGTATTTCACTGTTCATGGGCTTTCCTGATATGGAATTACCCCATTAATAATGTAGTCATTCCCAACGTATTTGATGTCTCATCTCCCTTTAATTGAGATTTCAATTGTATCCGTTAATATGATGTATTGAAAAGACATCCGTGGTTTTTGTCGGTGATTTAATTATTGGCACTTATTGCCTAGTTGATAATATGAGATTCCAAGGTTTTGGTGTTACACGTTAGCTACTAAATAAGGTCAACAAGTGCTATGAGAAGGATCATACGAAGTATTAGGAACATTCCTATAAAAAATAACTATCGATGATGCTGTTGTCCTAACGAAATCAATATCTATGTGAAGTTCGTTAAGTCTTTCGAATTGTTTATGTAGCTCATTATACATTCATTATCGTTCTCCTGCATGGTGCAGAGGAGTTTGGCGAGCCCCGCAAAAACCTTGTAAATTAATGAACGATATCGTTAATATAAAATACCAAAAAAACCAAACTTCATTAAATGTGCTTCATTCTCATCGTTTTAGCATCTCAATATGAAGTCATCATCATTCCTCTTTTGGACACCAAAAGTGGTATGTAAGGATAAAAATTATAGTTACGATATCGTTATCAAGAATAAGTTCCTCTACATGAATTCACAGGTAGAGAATATCTTTAATTTGATATTTGGCTGTTCGGGGGTCTACTCGTGGATCAGGGACTGGTTATTTTTTTTATTTGATGAACTTATGAGTAGGTCTGCAAAAATGATATTTGGGGCATTTAGGATCTGTGGCTTAGAATTTTTTATTTGATGAAGTAATTAGTATGGTGCAAATTCACAGCAATTCAGAACATAACATAAGAGACATGAGGACGGCTTGTATTTGTTTGAGTATATGGATATTGGAATAGGTATCGCTACTCATTGTGTACTAGTTGCCTTTTTGCCTATATTGATAGCATTCAGATGCTTCGGCACTTTCGGTCAATATTACAATCTTAGTTCCAGTCAAACGGGCATGAAAAAAAAGGTCATTATAGGGATAGCTATTCATCTCATTGAGACTGTTGTCATACAAATAACGGTTGAATGGAAATCTGGCGAAGGTCAATCAGTATTTCCTATTTGTTTATCGAATGTCATGAGAACAATCAATATTTCCACTCTTGTAAGACGCCAAATAATTGGATATATTATTACTAGGGATTTTTACCAAAATAATGTTTCCCTAAACGTGTATTAATACCGATTTCAGCACCGAATACAACAAATATACTCATGTTTTTTGTTCAGACCATGTGCCGTTCGACGATTTTACCCTCTTCCTTGTGCGAATGAAATCTTCATCTCCTGATCCTCCCGCCTATTCTCTCTTTCTCCTCTCCATGCGTTTTATTCCTCTCTGCATGCTTCTTTTCTCTCTTACCCTCCTTGCTCTCTACGTCTCTGCATGAGTATTTGTCTCCCTTCTCCCTATCCCTACGCTTTGCCTGTCTGCACGCCTGTTTCTCCCCCTACTCCCTCTCCCTAAGCTCTCCCTCTCTGGCTGCCCCTTTCCCCTCTCTCCCTCTGCCCTACTCTCTCCCTCTCTGCATGTTCACATCCAATCTCTGCTCTCTCCTCCCCCTTGCATCCACCATTGTGTTGTTGTAGGATGCCCAAAAAAAAAATGGATGATGAACCTTAAAAATTTTCATAAACGATATCGTTAATCAGTAAATTGAACGAAATCATCATGAGTGAATCGTTAGTCCATCTCATGTTTCATGTATCTCCAAAATAATTTAGCAATTTATTTTTGTTGGATACTCTAATTTGGCGAAGAAACTAAAATAATGTGACGATCTTGTTATCAAAAGAACAACTCTCTACCCCCCTCCCTCTCCTTTCCATTTTGCTGCTGCATTCGGTCTTTCATTAGATTATCTTATCGATTTTTTTCCAGCGTCTTAGTTCTCCTTCCGTCAATCTCCGGTTTCTCTGTTTCCTTTCCAACTTTTCCTTGGGTTTTGTTTCTGCTTGTATTTTTTTTTCCGGGGATTGGCTCCTTTGTTTTTTCGCCATTGCATGTTAACTGTTTGGGTTAGTTACTGTTCTTTTTCTGTCATGGGCGCTTCATGAACTTTTAATTACCCCCATTTGACGATGTATTACATTCCCTTTTTTTTTATTGGGTTCTAATCTCCCCTGATATTGAAGATTTCAACGGTAGTCCGGTCAAGTACGATGTATTGAAGAATAATCGGTGGTCAAGACGATTTAACCTTAAAACCAAATCTATTACAGCCATCGTTTGGCTATAGTTCAACTATTAGGCTTCATTACGCAATTCGAAGCTTGAAAATGGCTTTTGGTTAACCTCGGGTGTTGTCGCTTGTCCGATGAATAGTACATCCTGAAGTGTACGTTAAATGGCTCCCACTACAATATTGACAACATTATATCTACAACGTTTAATCTTGAGCGTCCCCACGAACAAAATATTGTGTCGAACTTACTTTTTTGGATATGGGGCTCAAATACCACGTTAACAGTTTTTTTGTTACTATCAACCTTCCATGTTCTGTTTCTTTATACGACCTGTATTGGGTCTTGGATTGCATCCGTCTGCCTTTCTAATGCGGTTTCAAATGCTTTCCCTAAGTATATTGAACTTTCTCCTCACCGCTATTGATCAATAAGTTCAGTTGCATTGAATTTACATTCCAATTCTACAATCCGATAAATCTATTGTTGCTTTGGATTACATCTATTATTCTGTTACTTTCTGATAGTTGATCTTTTCTCAGCAATGAGGCTACGTTTGAGATGGATTATTTAGATTGCAATGAATGTTTAAGATAAGTGCGCAAACACTAAATTTTTTTTTAAATGGTTAATGTGCGTTAATAGACATGGGTTTATGGATTTTTACTTTATGTGTGTCTACTCTAAAGCTCCCGTCCGATTTAAGACCTTCTACTGAAGCCATACTATTATTTGTATTCCTCGGAATTTGGATATGAAGACTCTCGGACTTACTATAGATTTCTATCTTCAGTGAACGGGAAGGGGTTAATAAGCCTGATTTTTGTGTCATCGATCAGTTTAGAGATTGATGTCTGAGTGATGGTTTATAGGGACCCCCACACCAATCATTTTGCCCCCCGCTTTTTCTTTCATCACCTAAAGGAGCTATTCGTCTTGCCTGCCTTCGTATGCCATCGTAATGAATGCTTTATTTTAAACTGTTGTCCTATTGGAATCAACATCTATGTGAAGTTCGTAAGTCTTTTCGAATTGTTCGTGTAGCTCATATATACATTCATGGGATATCATTCTGAGGCCTGCACGGTGCATAGATTTTTGTGAAGAACTTGTAAATTATGAAACGAGTATCGTTAATATAAATTCAAAAAAATCGAAACCTCATTAAATGGTGCTTCATTTCTCATCCGTTTTAGCATGACTCGCTATATGAAGTCATCATCATTCTCTTTTCGACACCGAAAGTGGAGTGTAGGGATAAAAAAAATATTGTTACGATATCGTTATGAAAGAATAAGTTCCTCCGCACAGATTCAAGGGTGAGAATATCTTTAATTGGATATTTGTCTGTTCGGGGTCTATCTTGTGGAACAGGGACTGGTTATTTGTTTGAGTTGATGAACTGATGTGTCCTATAGGAATACTTTATATAAGCTATGGATTCCACTAGTCCACGAGCTTGGTTCAGTTGTATTGAAGCACATTTCATAAGTGAAGGATTCGAGAAGTGTTATAGTGAACATAGCTTTTGTTCATTTAAAACAAATAAGGGAGGAAGATTGCTCATTGTTAGTTTATATGTAGATGACTTAGTATTTACGGCAAATGATGAATTAATGTGTTTTGCTGTGGTTTAACAATTCTATGTTGCTGGGAGTTTTGATATGACCGATTTGGGGAGAATGAGGTTTTTTCTTGGCATAGAAGTATTGCAGAGGTCGGATTTGAATTTATATTTGCCAGAGAAAGTAGCTTTTGGAGGTGCTGAAGAGGTTTTAGATGCAGAGTAGCAACTTGGTTCTTAAATCCCATTGTTCCAGGTTGTAAACTTTTCAGAGATGAGAATGGGGGTTGGTGTTGATGAGACCTCATTTAAACAGATGGTGGGTTGTCTCATGTACTTAACAGCTACGAGGCCGGACTTGATGTTTGCAGTAAGCTTGATTAGCAGGTACATGGCTAAACCAACTGAGTTGCATTTACTGGCAGCCAAGAGATACTGACTGCTTCACATGGGTTGAGATATACGGGATGAGGTACTTGAAAGGAACCACTGGACTATGGGGATTTTTTACATAGAGAAGGGTTTCGGAGGTGTGTGAAGGTACCTGGTATCGTCAGGGTTATGCAGATAGTGACTATGCAGAGAGAGTCTTAAATGACTGTGAGGAAACCACTGCACTATCAGGCATATGTTCTTCGATCGTTTGGGAGATCTTGGAGCTGTAGGCCTGTCCTCAAAGAAAGAACAACCTATGTTACACTTTTCAGGGAACCTTGTGCAAATGAGTGCTGAGATTCATGTGGCGTACAGGGCTGCAGCTGCTTTGTGGCAGTCAAGCTGATTTGGATTGAAGAGGATACTGAGAAACTGAGTCTGGAAGAAAGTGAGTGTACTACAAATCCTTTGGTGATAATAATTCCACAATTAAACTATCAAAAAACCCTGTGTTACATGGTCGAAGCAAGCACATTGATGTGCGCTTTCATTTTCTTCATGATCTCACACGAGATGGAGTATTGAGTTCGCGCTTTATTGTGAGAACACAAGATCAGCTGGCAGATGTGATGACAAAGCCCCTCAACATTGGATGCGTTTCAGAGGTTTCGGAGTCAGTTGGCAAGTTTGCAAGTTCCTGTAATTAAAACTAGTTGCAGTTGGAGAACTAGTATGAAGGCAGGGGAATGAAGAGAGAGTTTAGGGGGTTCAGTTTAGGAATTCAGATAAGTTGTTACATTCAGTTTGAATAATCCTAGTCTTTAGGGTACTTGCTTAGTGTTTCTAGTTGCAACTTACCACGTCGATTAGTTTGTAAACGTGGGCGTTGTTCTCCATTTCTGTAAGCTTGGTAAAAAAAGGCTATTTAATAAGCCTAGAATGTTCAATAAGACTAAGTCATTTCCATAACTGTTGTGTATTTTCAGTTCTGTGTTTCGTTCTTAACACACCACACAGTTTCCAGATATTTAGGCATCTTCATTGATACTTGTGACAGTGGAAACAAACACATGATAGTGCCACAAGACACAACTGTAGAAATCCAGCAATGTCGGTAAAATCTAATCGAAAAACTAGAAGCATTGCACATCCAAAGACAAAGGGGAAAACAAATAAAAAATTACTCCAACCTGCAAGAGCCTTTGAGCGGCCAGTACTCGATCCAGGCTTAGCCTTTGACATTTTAGAAATATCAACCTTTGCATTCTGCCACATAAAAACAAACGAAAAAAAATCCAACCTCCATGTGGAAACGCAGAGAAGAGAGGGGGAGAAGACCCAGACAGTTGACCAGGTTAATATTACGCCACATACCGACGTTGGAAACGCCAGTTCCGTCGCGAAGCATACCGGCAATATCCTGGCCTGGAGTCGCTTAGAGATCAAGGGAGATGAGAGCAATGAGAAGGATCCGGGCCGCAGGGAAAGGACGAGATACCAGCGATCAGCAGAGGTAGAGTGAACGAGAGGGCTGGGGCAGGGAGAGGGAAGGCCCACACAGCGACGTGCGCGGAGAAAGAGGAGGAAGTGAGAAAGAGGAGGAAGAGAGAAAAGGGCGGAGAGGAGAAACAGTTGGCAGGGATGGGTTGGGTTTGGATTGAAGACGAGTCGTCCGATTAAAGTAGGGGGTGAAACGGTAAAATATTCTTGTAACGAACAACCAGAATAGGTATTATAAGTGTATCTTGTAATGGCCATCAGCCTTATACCCTTTTTAGAGGCACTTTCGTAAGAAATCCCTTAAATTATTGTGTATATAATATTAATTTAAAAATGATTTTGTACATTAAAATATATTATAATTAGAAATCTTCTTTTTTTTTTTTTTTGGAAGATGTCAATTGGGCCTAAAAGAAGGGACCCATCCCTGAAGTTTTTTTTTTAGGTAGGATAGCCCCACTAAAGGTCAAGCATTGCCCAAAGCAGGGTCACTGAGGTGGGGTTCAATTCACCATTTGTCTTTGTTTGATAGTAGAGTAACCCCTTTTAGTCGCAGTTTTTCTCAGTGTTTAAATTAATAAAGATCAGTTCTTTTGGAATTATAAAGGGCACACGCCGCAGGCACTGTTGTTTTGCGTGTTGGCAACTGGCCCTGGTTACAAACCTAAATTTTTCGAGATGAAAGTTATGGAAGGTCGACCCGATTGGTCTTATTTAGGGTGTAGGTTGAATATCAAGATACGAAGGCTTACGGCTCCTATTACGGATAACTCTCGAATAATTCTCGCGTGGATTAAAAAAATGAAAAATCCAAGCCAGATTTATAAATAGAAAGGATCACTGCGTTTGTTAGCAACTTTCTACTGAAAAAGTGAGGATTGCGAAGAATTCGAGATTCGTGATATAGTAAAATTCATGTTTGGTGTGGCCACTTTTTTTCTCGTAAAAATGTGCAAAAATAAGTTAAGTTTCTTGCAATTTCCTGCGATACCAATTCCTAATAGGGGCGGTCGGAAACTTTTCTTTTTGTGTAGAAGAAGAAACTTTCCACGGAATCAGTATTCCATGGTGCGGACACAAGACATGCCGGCCTAACTTTAGGGGTTTAGAATTCATACTTGAAAGCTAAAACACAACAAATATGAGAGTGCACCATGAGGCATGTCTGGCAGTTAAGATTGTCTCAAACTAACAATTCCTCGAAAATTCGTCTTCTAACTGATTTTCAAATCAAAACACTTAAACTACTCTCCGGACTAGGTCCGACTGTTGTCTCTCGCCATGGTTGGCTCGCACAAGTAACTTCACACTTCAAATGCTGAAATTTGAACGATTCTTCCTTTTTCTGTTAACAAAAACTCTTTTCAAAGTATTCTTTACATGTTTTCCATTCTTATTATTAGGTTCATCATCCAACACTAAAATTTGAACCGCTCCAGAATCACCTTTTGGCCAAAATAACCTTTTCAATATATGAAGTCTGAAGGGCACTGCCGACTGTGAAATCTAATATAAACGCGAGAGAATGTGATTTTAAATACCTATTATTATAGTTTTATACA
Organism: Camphora micrantha; assembly: GCA_003546025.1. Taxonomy (NCBI): domain Eukaryota; kingdom Viridiplantae; phylum Streptophyta; class Magnoliopsida; order Laurales; family Lauraceae; genus Camphora; species Camphora micrantha. Next base: position 12,992 of record QPKB01001040.1, read on the forward strand.
ATCTATTCTTTTACTAACACAAATAAAAAAATAAACAGCGTCTTGTAGGTTTTTATGAATCACTTTTATTTAACATAATAATGAATCGAATTAAAACATTCTACTACTAACAAAGAAACATAGGTTCTGAGCCCAGAATTAAGCATAAAATTAAGCATAAATTAAGGTTATATATCATTTGGTTGGAAGCTAATTTATTGCGAGATATATATACGTGTCTCATTAAGTTTATTTTATAATATAAATACATTATATAAGTAAATGTCTCTTTTATTTATTATTATTATTTTTTTTTTTTTTTTTGTGTTTGCTACTATGAATTGAATTCTAATTCATGTGTGGCAGCCATAAAAATTACAAGGATAATTTGAAGAAATAATTTTCCACAAAGCTTAAATACCTTTGAACGTTTTGAAAGCATTTTGGATTGCACATAATGGCATGCACTGGTAGTCGGCCCCCTCTGGAAACTGATTGTTTTCCCATACGTTTAAATGCTTTCCTTACATTACATGCATGGATGGTTCCAGCTCATTCTCGATTTGATTCTCTCTCAAGTTCTCTCTCCTCTTTAAAAGCCCACCTTGCTGTTCGGCGATTTAGTTCTAGCTTGTCTAATTTCTACAAAGGCCACACAGGCCCCCTCTAAGATTTTTTAGTAACAGAGAACATACATATTTTTTAAGGTCTTGAGACTTTGAGGAAGTTTACCACATAGACAAAGATGGGTAGTTTGGCATCAGATATTGCCCAAACATGCTGAGTTCTGGAGAAAAGAACGATGCAGGAGCAATGCAAGAAGAGTTGCTGGGAGAGTTTCAGATGCCCAACTGCAACTACCCCAGATACACTAAAGCCGACTACGAGAGCGTCATGCTGAATGGAAGCTCGATTGTCCTGCTCAAAGAATATGGGAAGCAGCCATCCGCAAATTGGGAGTGCGCTGTGAGAAAGCAAGAGGATAGCCTTTAAGCCATGGGCGTGCGATTTCCTCATGCTGCCATTTCGAAACCAGCAGTTTAGATAGATGAGAAATTCGAGAATGGGAGCAATTGCACCAAAGAAACACCAGTGTAATAGAAAAAAACAAAAAATAACAAAAACTGCATAAGAAATTTAACCCATTAAAACATACAAGTTTTTTGGTTGTTTTGGTTTGGCTTTTTGATAGGTTTTGTGTACTTTGTTGTTTTGTTAACGGGATTTTCTTCGTTAAACGGTGAAGTGTGAGATTTGTATGTGCATTGAAGTGTTTTTATTATGATGTTACTTAAAACACCAATTGTGTCCCTGGTAAATATAATTAATATTTAAACCTCCTGAATAAAGACATTTAATTTGAATGCATCAATATTTTGGACCAACTTGGGCTGAGAGAAGTTTCCTACTTACCTACTTTATTTATTTATTTATTTTATTATTATTTTTTTGATAACATGGGAACCCGCCGACCTCCCATTCGATTGATTATTGGTAAAACCACAGATACATAGAACCACCCACCAGCCCTATGTATCGAGTAAGGCCTTAAGGGATTCGGTATGACTTCCAGGTTAAAACTGGACTTCCAAACCACACGAACATTTTAAATGTGGGTACTGACCTTCTTTATTTGGGTTCAACTAGATCCATGTATCATAATGTCTTGAGTAAGTTCCCCTTTTTTTTTATTATATAGGTAAATTAATTGTCAAGTTTGGTTTATATCAATTAGTGACCTCACTCATACAAAAGGGGTAAAAAGTGGGAACATTCAGTCCCTAATTTATGATTGAATAATTGCAAGATTTGAAGGGTGTAGGAAAAATAAGAGAGCACAACCCCTTTGAGTTCATTTCACTATTTTTGAGAGGTTCCCAATTGCTAAAGGGAATTCACTTTATAGTCTTGTCATTTTGGTTTGATTATCTTGATTAGAAGCCACTGCAATAGGAATGTGATCATGTGAACAGGTTGGGCAATGGTAGAAGCAGAGTTACACCCAAATAGATTTATTGTATATAATAAATATTTATTTTAATAGATAAATTAG
>QPKB01001041.1:0-15023 GCA_003546025.1 Camphora micrantha
TGCGACGCAGAATCCGATGATGTCCACGGACTCCGGGTTGCATTGCCACGAAAGCTTCCGCAAAATATTCAGAGAGTGTTGTGATTTGTGATCCTCACATACGCGGATCTTGGGAGAAATATAATCATCACTTACCTCCCAATTCCCGCCCCCGAGGTCGGACCACTGTCGGGATTCGGGTTCGGGGGCGTGACATTCATGAAATGCAGTTTAGAGACAGCATTTTCCTAAAGCCGAATAGAACCCGTTTTTAAATTAAAATTGCCCTCGAACCACTCAAAGCACGCGTTTCGGTCTTAAACAACTCCAAATCCCATTTAAAGCGTTGAAAACCTTACATTCGCATGAAACCAATTTTAAAACAAAAAAGTATCTCAAGGTATCTAAAACGCATGTTTCAGCATAGAATCGCATTAAATGAATTTCAAAGCAAAAGACTAGACCAGAATACCCTAAAATGTCCAAAAATCGTCCAGCACATGGTTTATTTAGTTACAGGCTATTGATCGCACGAAATAAGTTTTTTGTCCGTTAGAAACGGGCTTGAATCCACGAGATTAGTTTTTAAGTCCTAATTTTCCTTAAATATGTTTTACGGTAAAATGATATCACATAATTTTATAGAGCACGTCTTTCAACTGTAAATTTTTTTAAATGCGGTTTACCCCCAATATTTTCACAGAGACGGCTAGGAAATCCCATTGGAACTGCTCGAAGCACGAGTTTCATTCTTAAACGACCCCGATCCCCTGCAATACGTTCCTAATCCTAGAATCAGTAGAAATCCATTTGAAGGAAAAACTTATATCAAAATATCCTAAAATGCATAATTCAGCTAAGAATCGTAAAAAATCAATTCAAAGGAAATCAAATATCCCAAAATTTTCTAGAGCGTGTCTTTTAACTTGGAATAGAGTGAAACACGATTTAAAAGTTTACATTTTCTTTTAACGCATAGAACACGATTTAATATTAAAATAGCACTCGAACTGCGCAAAGCATGCATTTCGGTCTTAAACATCCCTAAATCACATGTAAAGCATACCTAATGCTAGACTCGCTTGATACTCATTTTAGAGAGAAAAGTATCTCTGAATATATCAAAATGTGTATTTCAGTTAGAAACGGAGTAGAATTGTGTGAAATGCGATTTGGGGCCAACATTTTCTGAGAGCAGTCTTGAATCCCCTACTCTCAGCGCGAAGCACGGGTTTCAGTCTTAAACGACCCTTAATCCCATGTAATGCGTTCCTAACCCTAGTATCACCTGTGAAACCCATTTTAAATAGGAAAGCATCTCAGTATATCTTAAAATGCGTATTTCAACATAGAATCACACAAGTGTATTTCATTGCAGAATACTAGTTCAGAATACCTTAAAATGTCCTTAAATCGTTGAGTATGCGTTTTTATCGAAATATAGGCAATTGATCGCACAAATTATGTTTTTTGTTAGCCAGAAACGGCCTTGAATACCCTTAGATTAGTTCTTTTGCCCTAATTTATCTGAGATCCATTTTAAAGTAAAATGGTATCACCGAATTTTCAAGAGCACGTCTTTCACTTGTGAACTGCGTGAAACGCACCCAACATTTTTGCAGACCCGCCTAAAGGACAAGGAGGACATGGCGTTCTCTCTCATGATATTTTCCAGAGGCATTTGGGTGAAAGATTTCAGGAATATCTCATTTGAGAAATTTGAAAAAGATGAGTAGAAATTGTCTCTTTTATGGAGAGGACTTGATTGAAAGAATTGTAGAGAACTTTAGACTTATTTGAAATACTCAAATCTTCACGTACTTATTTAAAAATGAGCCAAAGTTTTTGTATTTTCTTGAAATTTCTCCTTTCTATGATTTTAGTCACTCCTAGAAATATATTTCTAAGGATTCTTAGGAATTCAATTCCATCTAAACAAAGGGGCTCTGAGGCTATTCATTTTCATTCATTTACATATATAAACGATGCACATGCATAACATTTACGCATGATTACATTTGTTTACATTCATTTACGCATTACGTGCATAAATAATTTGTGAAATTGGTGTGTAAATAAGGTCATTTTTATCCTCTCATTTAGACATCATGTGCATAAAATGAGGTGTAAAAATAGTGTGTAAATGAGATTATTTTTATCTTCTCATTTATACACTAGAAGAGGTGGCAGACCATTGATTACACACCTCTCATTTGCAAATAAATCATCAAATTCCTCCCCCGTCCCTGTTTCCTTTTGAATAAATACACATGAGTTTGAAAATCTCTTGATCATTTTTCATTTTTCAATCATTTGATCCCAAGATTTATGATTCAAATAGTTTCTCTTTTCTATTAGACCAATAACCCTCAAGACATTTAGTTTCATTTCAGAGTTTCAACCTATAGCTCTGGTTTTCTTCACTTTTTTGGATCTTCAATTAATGTTCTTAGTTGTTCAATATTATGATATAAATTATAAGCATTGAGAAGTTTAATTTCATATCTCATAACTTTTGAGAAACGTGTGAAAATTCTAAACACATCTAAACCCATTTAAAAATGTTATAAGCAGACTACATGGGCAATCAACTTTTATGGGACCCACTTGGCTCACCTTTAACTAGTTGCAACCCCTTTGATAATCATTTCGTCCCATGATTTGGCGTCGGCTCTGGTTCTACACTCTTTGAACCTTCACTTACCATTGGATTGAAAAAAAAAAAAAAAAAAGAATATCTACAGTTAAACTTAAGGCTAATTTAATCAAGGGCTAGGATAATATGGTCGAGCTAATTTTTTGGCTTCCCCTTATCCATAAAGAGACCCTTCCATCTGCCCTCCTCCGATTGGTAGGCATTCGTCTAAGTGGAGCCCACTAGCTGGACTATACTAAACAATATGCGGTCTACATGAAAGAGACTATTCTCCTTAAAACTGTTGAATGTACACAAATTACCATTGTGAAAATGGTTATCTATACAAACTTGGAAATATGTTTTACATATGTAACATTTGCATGTGAAAAAGTTGTATATGCAAATTTGATTATCTGATTATGCAAAATCGATTATTATATTCTATACATAAGAGGCAAACAACCCCTTTGTCATTTGATTTTGTTTCTTTATGTGATTTTCACCAGAATCCAAGGGATTTGATAGGACATGCCCAATGACTCATTCCAATTTTGATGCGAACTATTTTTATTTACCAATAGAAGGGCTTTTCTGTGGATTGCTGAGATTTATATGGTTGGACTGCAAAATCCATTTTTCTTAAAGATACTAGAATATAAGCTCCTTATCGAAAAGAAATGGTTTTTTTTTTTTCAATTTTTCAAAAATAAGTTGAAGTTTTCCAGTTACACATGAAAATATGTTGTGCCCATTTTTGGAAGTTCACTTGTAAATTGAGTTTAAACTGAAGGGCCACTTTTAATAGACAAGGAAATAAGAGGAGTCTTTATCAAAAAGTACAAAATCTCAAAATACAACTTCTTGACTTTTTGTCATTTTGTAGCATGTGAAGGAGTTTTTTTGGCTTTTTGGAAAAAAAATAAGAGGGCCTTCTATCTATCAGTGGAATGAGAGATTTATTTACTTTTTTACTTTTTATATAAAAAGCAGAGGTTTTTTTTTCAAGTATTGTACCATTTGATAAGACTCTTTTTTTTCTCTCTCTTAAAAGTGACCGACCACTTTGAATTCACTTACAAGTGATGTACCAAATGGGCATAAATGATAGAAATAGTAGAATTCTCAATGTTACAAAACAGTGCTAAAAGTAGGAGAATATTTATGCATTTGAAAATGAGTTTTTAACAAGAAGGCCCCTGTATTTTTTTCACAAAACCTATTATTAAAAAAATGCATTTAGAAAACCCCAAAAATCCCCTATATTTTATATTTTTACTAAAACCTCCCTTGACTAATAATTCAACCATGCAAAGTGTAATTTGACAATTCAATTTTTTCATTTACGACCGATATGCCTTTAAGAAAAAATCAACTCTTTAGTTAAAAAAAATAAAAAGACAATTTAGCCCTTAAACTTTGAAAAACTAAAATCAAATGCTAGAATCATTTGAATTTACCTTGGTACCGTTTGGCAAGTCTATTTCTATCATCTATTTTGACCTAAAACTGATTGGAATCGAGTTTCTTTTTAGCATTTTTAGACCATTTGGAAACTTAAAAGAAAATTTCGATTTGAAGTGGTTTTAAGATGTATATGCTCCACTTGAAAAAGTTATGTTTTGGGTGAGACTTCAATTGAAGCCTCAAGTATGAAGCAAAACGACATACATATTTGTTTATGATCAAGTTTGCCCTCAATTGTTTTATCATATTACAATAATATCCATATAAAAGCACTTCACTGTCCAATCTCATCTCTTCCTCTTCTGAGAAATTAAACCCTAGCAAGGACAAGAGATATTCCTCCTCTCCAATGCTCGGTGACCACTTCAACATCGATCCCGACCGTTTTCAAAAATTTTTAGGTTTTGATGTGCTGTTGATCTAATAGTTGTGCTCTTAGTATGATATTGTGTGAGGTACATGTTATGGAAGAAAATCCTCTTAAAAGATGGACTTGTATGGTTGTAACTCTACATACACATTAGTGAAAATTCTATTGGATCGTCGCCTCTATATGCAAAGAAGATGGGCTCACATCTCTATATGCAAGTTTGCATATTTCTCATGTTGGATCTAGTTCCATTACAACTCCTTTAGAGTATCGTCGTGCTATTGGTGCTCTCCAATATTTGACATGGATAAGACCTGACATTGCTTATGCTGTTAACCAAGTTTGTCAATTTATGCACAAACCAACTACTAGCCATTGGACAACAGTTAAATGGATCCTACGATATATTCAGGGAATGGTAAGTCATGGGCTCATTTTCCGAAGGTCATCTAGCTTGGCATTGACGTGCTTTTCAGATGCTGACTGGGCTGGCCATCTAGAAGATTGCCGCTCTACCTCAGGCCAATGTGTGTTTCTTGGCAATAATATAATCTCGTGGAGTGCCAAGAAGCAACCTACAGTTGCAAAATCTAGCATGGAATCTGAATACCGCTCTCTGGCTCATTTGTGGCTGAAATATCTTGGATCTTAGATATCATCAAGGATCTTCACATTCCTATGGTTCATACCCCAATCATATGGTATGACAATGTAGGTTCTATCTCATTAGCCTTAAATCCCGTTTTTCATTATAGGACAAAGCACATCGACGTTGATTATCATTACATTCAGAAAAAAAGTACTACGCAAAGAGCTTGTTGTCCTCTTTGTCCCTGCAATTGATCGGCTTGACTGACATCTTCACCAAAGAGTTATCATCTGCTCGGTTCTCTTTACTCCGGGACAAGCTTATGGTTCGCTCTCGATCCATAAACTTGAGGGGGCATGTTGAGATAAAAGGAGATGAGATCTCCACCATAGGCAGTACAATCTCAAACAAAGATAAGCTTTCAGCAATGGGTATAGTCTTTAGCCAATTCAAAAGATAATGACAGAGAAATGGTTTAAACATTTGATTTTTCAAATATTTTCCTTCTATTTAGGAGTTGTAACTCATGGATATGAATTCTCATTAAGTGTAATCTTTCTATATAAGTACGGTCATGAAATCCTCTCAAAAAAAGTAGAGAAAGATAAAAAAACACTTGTTTAGAATTTATCACACGTCTCTTACACTCAAATCCCTCTCTTGAGCGGATCATGTTCCAATAATAGTGCATACCTAGATGCATGATGGTAGTAAATTGGGGATAGAGATGGAAAGCTCCCATCATGTAAATGGCTTGACAAAAAAAAAAAAAAAAAAAAAAAAAAAAAAAAAAAAAAACTCATTTCTACTCCTTGGATTTAATGATTTGATGAAAAATTACACTTGGGTTTGATGAAAAAGCTCATTTCTACTCATTGTATTTAATAGATTTCTATTATTTTTAAAAATAATTAAAATATTGCATATGGATTTTATTTTCTACTCATTTTTTTATTTTGTTGTCGGAATTTGAATAAATTTTCTTGATTGAACCCAACTAGAGAGAACGAGGATTGTGGTCTCATACCATGTGTAAAATGTTAAATCAGGAATGGGTAGATAGATAAGGTGTGGCACATAGGGAAAAAAAGATAGAAAAGGTGGGCATCAGTTGGACACTTATGGGTGGGCATTAAGGATGGGTGGTCATTAGATATGCTTCGAAGTGAAATTCTAAGGAGTGAAGTATGAAATTTGATGGGCGGGCATTGGGTTGATTTGTTTTTTCACAGTGGATATTAACTATGCATTGAAGATATTGCATCACCTTTTCTCATGAGAATAATGGTGGACATGGGTCATGATGGATGTACAATGCCTTTTGATAATGTTAATTTCGCCGTTGCTAATATATTTAATACATAACATCATTTTATGACACCTAAAATTCATTAATGATTTTCACATGCCCCCTGTGACTTTACAATGAAGTTTTATGATAATACTTTCTTTGAGAAACAGACAAAAATGCCCTGTAATAAGCCCTCACGTGTATATTTATTAAACAAGTTTTTTCAAATAGATCTAATTGACACAAATATAATACTGCATGTCTTACCAAATGGACTATTTGTAGAAGGGTCAATTTGGAACAGATTTATATCAAATTGATCTATTTGAAATAAATATATTTAAGAAAGATAAGACTTGCTAAACAGACCCTATTTTTTTAATCTACATCCAAGGCCAAGCCTCTCCATTGCCATGCCTTCCTTGATCATCATGTAGTAAGGTGGACCCCACCAAAAGTAACTTGGATAATTAGTGAGTTTTTTTTTCTAAGCATAAGTATGATTTCTATCATTTATTCGAAAAGACTTAAATGCTTGTTGACACCAAAAATGTCACTATGTCCCTTCAACACCAAAAGCTACATGGAGCCACATCCTGCCATAAATAGGAAGGCGCCACTTCAAGCACCAGATCTTGTCAGAATCAAACAAAAACTGCAAGATCCTTCAAAACAGCCAAAAGAGGGGTATACATGAAGTTTCGGGCCATTTCGACGTCATTTGGCCTAACTTCACTCCTCCGACAGCCAGACAGAAGCTCCCGGCAGCGACAATGTCGAAGACTTCAAAACTTCGATCAGAGCATACGGATGGTCTCAGAATACCTTCAAAAGGCCCCATGCCAAATTTCAAGTCAAACGGACAACGTTTGACCCTTCATCAGTTCTCGGGAAGTAAAAACAGGCCTACCGGCAGTGGAGCACCCCGGAATCATGGCATCCAAATTGGAGCTAATGGATCATCTCAAAATGACTCCAATAGGTCCCCTGTCAAGTTTTAGGTCAAACGGACATCGTTTGGCCTAGTTTCAAAGCTCGGCATTTTCCTCGAGGAGAAATCAAGGCGAGCATTTGCGGGACCCCAAAAGGCTTCAAAACTCAAACCAAAGCCCATGGTTGGTCTTACTTACTACTCAGGAGGCTCCCTGTCAAATTTCAGGTCAATCGGACATCGGTTGACCACAAGTCAAAGCTTGGCATTTCTCTCATGGCGAAATTAAGGCAAGCATTTGCGGGACCCAAAAAGGCTTCAAAACTCAAACCAATGCCCATGGTTAGTCCTATCTACTGTTCAAGAAGCTCCACGTCAAATTTCAGGTCATTCCGACATCGTTTGGCCTAGTTTCAATGCTTGACAAAAAATCGGCAATACCGCACAACAAAGTCTTCGGCTTTCCAGAAAAATAGGAAACTTTGTGCTCCGATTTGCGTGGCTTCTCGTCGGGTTTTCTTCAAGAGAATCAGGCCAATAAATGAGGGGAAATGTCAGGAAAAATTCAGAAGAAAAAAGAATGAAAAAAGATCGAAAAACGGCGAAGAAAAGGCGACCGAACGGCGGCCGAGAAATGGGCCCAAAGCCCATGGTCGCCGGCGACCATGGGTGCATGGTCGCCGGCGACCATGGAATTCCGGCTATGCGAAAATCGCCGGAAGACCCCTTTTTCGGGTCCTTTTCGCGTTTCGAGTTGATTGGCCCCTGTGATTTTTCCAAAATCTGATTTTTCGTGCATGAAATCCGTCGATCTTCGTCAACATCACGGATTCGCCGCCGAAATCATTGGATGATCATTAGATGCCTCGAAATCGCCAACCGGCCGACAAAGAAAGCACACTTTCTGCCCACCCGATCATGAAATCGACAGACAGATGTTGCCGGCACGTTGACATTAATCAATGTCTGAAATTGCATCACCATCCAACATCAAACAACATGTGGATCCACCGGCGGTCATTGCAAGAAGAATTCCAAAAGACGCGGCGCAGCTCGCGACTATTCAAGCGACTTGGCGACCAATTAATGAGGTTAAATGACCCGTTTTATGACAAGTTAATGCGGTCATTAACTCATTATTTTGGACGGCCCAATCAAAAGCAAGCAAATGGGAGTTACAAGTCAAAGGATTTATGGCATTAAAGTCATGAAACTCCTCCCACGATGGGGATTAAAGGCAATTAAAAGCTCATTATTCTCCATCGGCCAATCAGATTCAAGGAAAAAGGAGTTACAAAACAAATACTTTAAAACTTGTAACTCCTCCCATTATGAGCATTAATGCATTCAATGCTCATAAACCCTCCTAAATGGCTACCAAAGGCCTATAAATAGGAGGGCATTCCAAAGGGAAAGACAGACGAAGGACGGAAAAAAATCCAGAGAAATCGATAGAAAAATTAACCCGAAGACCGGAGAATTGCCCAGAAAATCCAGAGGCCCTGCAACTCTGCTGCAAAGACCACCAAAAGGTGATTGAAGCACCCTTGGGGGGCCGCCCCCCCAAGGACCTCCCTTCTTCTACCAACATGGCTAAAACGTGGCTTTTTTTAGCCCGTTTACTTAGCTTTTTATCGGATATAAGACCTTCTCTTGGTCTTTGTCCTTTGAAAATCTGAGGTTCAAAAAGCCAAGCCAAGAATCCAAGCATTGTGTTCTCATCAGCATGGACGATGGAGGAGCCCATACATGACTCGCGACCGTCGATCTGAACGTGTCCCCACAATCGAATGAGAAGTCAGATTCCTTTTCTTGATTTCTATTGTACTTTATTTTTCTTTTACAGAAAAAAATCACAACTCTTGTCTTTCATAATGGATAAGATTTGTAAATCGCCTTTTACGGCAAAATCGCCTTTCACGGCAACAAATGAAATCGCCTTTCACGGCATATAAAAAAAAAAAAACCTTTTGTCTCTTTTCTTAAAATATGTGTGCAATGGGAAACTAGAAAAAGTTTCATTTCCCCTTTCTACTTGTGAAGGTGGATCTTCGGATCACTGTTTCTAAATTCCAAGTAGAAACGTGAAATTGGCATACCCGTACAAAAAAAAGAGAAAGATGTTGATACCCTTTACTTTTTTTCTCCTCCCCTCCGCCATACCCCGAAAGACCCGGGGCGGAGGCAGCGGTTGAGAGGGAAGAATCGGGTTCATCAAGCTGGCACACCCGGTGGGACACGTTCATTTGAGAACATGAACTTAGATTCTTTGGTACCTTTCTAGTTGGTGGCCAATGTTGAATCTTGCATAAAAAAAAAAACATGGGATGGGATTTTTTTTTGGAAATTTCTTTCTTAAGTCCATTTCCAATCTTTCTCCTTCTCGAAAAAAAAAATCTTCTCTTGTTCTTTGAATTCAGATCTGAGAAATCTCGATCTCCTCCCTTTTGGACTCAGTGCCCGCAGAAATGTTTGAGCACGTTTTCAGATTGAGAAAGGGACCGTTTGCTCTCTTTGACGAGTTCGAAAAAAAAATCTGATTTCAAACTTTTCAGATTTTCAAAAAAAAAATCTTCTCTCTTTTGGATCCAAATTTGAGAAATTTTGGTTTTCTTTTCTTTTCTGACTTAGGGCTCGCAGAAATTGTTTGAGCCCCTGTTCAGATTGGGAACGGACCATTCGCTCTCTCTGATGGGTTCCAAAAAAAAAAAAAAAAAAAAAAAAAAAAAAAAAACAAAAAAAGGGCGGGAGCATTTGAGAATACGAAAGTTTTACCGATTGCGTTCTTTAATCGATGTTGATCTAAGAAAAGCCTTGTCCAGAGTTTGGAGACAGCTAGACTGTTCTAGGTAAGGGTCCTCCAAATGGGTTCATTAAGTAATCCTACCCTTACCTGGGGGCTGGTCTATCAACATTGGTTTCATAAGAACGAATTGTGAGAACTCGATGTATTCTCAAACCCTAAAAAAAAAAAATTTCGTCGATTTTTGGTTCAAATTTGAGAAATCTTGATCTCTTCCTTTTCAGACTCTATGCTCGCAGAAATGTTGAGCACGTGTTTGAATTGAAACATCATTTGCTCTCTTTGATGAATCCGACACTGACTTTCAAAAAAAAATCTTCAAAAAAAAAAAAACTTCTGTCACGTCTGGGTTCAAAGTCGAGAAATCTTGACCTCTTCCTCCTCGGATTACTGTGCTCGCAGAAATGTTGAGCACGTGTTTGGGTTGGAACGTCATTTGCTCTCTTTGATGAATCTGATCCTGACTTTTCTAAAAAAAAAAAAAAAACTTCCGTCATTGTTAGGTCCAGATTCGAGAAATTCTGGTTATTTCCTTTTCGGACTCTGTGCTCGCAGAAATGTTGAGCACGTGTTCGGATCGGAGTGCCATTTGCTCTCTTTTATGAACCCAACCTTGACCTTTCAAAAAATCCCATCTCGTGTCCATTTCAAGGATGCGATTTACAACATCTGTGCCTAGCGGTGCTAGTACGCCCTCTTGGGTCTACTGTATTCGCGACCGACACATTTGTACTCCCAACCTTATATCACTTTACCTCGAGTGAGCCTCGCTCCTCGGTAATCTGAATTAAGGTTCACAATTGCTTCTAGCAGTCACTGGAACGCTCACTCTGAGCCTTTCATACTTGCAATTAGAACAATTGTATACTCTATGGCTTTTTTGCCTTCTTCATCTTGCTTGGGCCAGGCCTTGTCCCCTCGAGCAAATTGAAAAGAAAAAACCATAGTTTATTTCCATTTATGATCACCACATTCTTGTGATTACTAATGGATCCGGTCTTGTTTCAGAAAGGTTTTTCAAAAACTAACATGGCAGCTTCGTTGACAATCACCTTCGACGAGAACAAGTACCAGCTAATGCTTCAAGAGAAGCAAAACAAACGCGCTCCTAAGCGCCTCGCCAGCGGCCGAAGTATCACTTCCTTCGGTAATGCACAAGACACCGGGTCGACCTCCGCTCCCCGGTCCATCGTCTTCGGGTCGCTGGGACCTTTCCCACTTCCCGCAGAAGAAACAACTCCTACCAAGAAGCAGAGAACCGCCCCTGGGCGCGTCACTACCATGACACCAAGGGCAACTGCCAAGAAGACTGAAGCCCGCGACAACCCCGCGAAACCTCAGCCTGCAAGAAACCAGGTCTACCTCAAGACTTGGTCTCCAAGACCTTCTCCAAAACAAAGAAGGTCCCAAAGATCTGCAAGGCCAGCATACCTGGCCCCGCTCAAGGAGAACCGGTTCTACCCTCTCTCGTACACGAAAGAAGAGAAACCAGCCCTCCACCAAACAAAATCCATCCAGCACGAGCCGGCTTATTCCTATAAGCCCAGGATCAAGTCGTGCATCATCAGGCCTCAGCAAGAACCTGTCCAGGCCTATATTCCTGCAACTCGGCCCTTCATCTCAACAGGGGCCGAGCTCGCCAAATTTAAAGCTTCGTTGAGACAGGCTAAGGACCGCGTCCAGATCCTGTCCTTGCCAAATTACAAAGAAGACAAGCTCGGCTGCTGCGAGCGAGGGACCACCTCCTTCGTGGCTAGAGCACAGCCCGAGCTAACTGAAGCTCAAATCGCTCGTCGTATGCGTCGCCGCGCGGCGTATTGGCAAAAGAGACTAGAGAAGCAAAGAGCCCAGCACTCCACGCTCCAGGTCTCTCAAAAATGGGTCGAAAAAGAAGCACCCAACCAAATTGCTACTGTCCATATGGTTGGCAAAACCAGAAGGCGCCAGAAGTCAGCAACAAAAATCCATGTCAAGCGACCGGTGACTCGCAGCGTCTCCCGGGAGCGAAAACATAGAGAAGATTCTCCCACTCCTTTAAGTCAAGGACACCGGAGCAATCACTCTTCGAGCTCTTCATCCAAAAGAATGAGCTCCAGCTCAGCCACCAAGACGGTATCCTCATTCGACTCTCGAAGGATGAACGTCTTAGTCACAAATGCTGAGCAGCCTCCGCCGCAAGATGACGTAGCTGCACGCATCCAGCAGTTGGAGCAGGGACAGCAGAGGATAGAAGCTCTCATGGAGAACTTACTTCTTACCCTCCAACGTCCACCGAATAAAGAAGTTCATCCAAGTCACCACGAGGAGGAGGTAAATGAGTCACGCGCCCTTACCAAGAAGGACGTTGACGATATCCTCGCCAAAGCAAAGGAAGAGGATTCACTAAAGGAACACGGAATCAAGCCACCATATCCCTTATGGATGGACTCGGTACCGTTTCCTACCAAATTCAAACAGCCCACTCTCCAAACATATACGGGGAAGGGCTCGGCCAGACAACATGTCATCCATTTCAAGATCCTGACGGGAGCCATCGCGGATCAAGACGCCCTCAAGATCCGTCTCTTCGCAAGTACCCTAAAAGGTACGGCCTTTGATTGGTACTCCACTCTTCAGGAGGACTCTATCCAAAACTGGGCCATGATGGAGACACGCTTCCTAACTCACTTCAAAGGTGAGGATCATCCTGTGACTATGGCTCAACTCTGCAGCCTAAAACAGGGAGAGAATGAGTCAACATACGACTACATTCACAAGTGGAAGGCAATGGCGTACAAATGTTCAGACGTACTGCCACAAGCGTCGCTGGTCGACATCTGCCGTAACAACATGAGAGCAAAAATACGCTCCATGATTATCGGCAACAAATCAAAGAATCTGGGAGAACTCCTAGAAGCATCAATGGAGGCTGAGACGGTGATCAAGGACCTCAGCAGTCAGAAATCATCAAAGAAGGAGCCGACCGCCATTGTAACCTTGAAGCAAAAGAAAAAGGAGGTTCTCAATGTGCAAACCAAGTTGATGGACCCGATTCTTCCCTCTCTCCCACTGCCTCCGCCCCGGGTCTTTCGGGGTACGGCGGAGGGGAGGAGAAGAAAAGATAAAGGGTATCAACATCTTTTTTTTTTTTTTGTACGGGTATGCCAATTTCACTTTTCTACTTGGAATTTAGGAATGGTGATCCGAAGATCCACCTTCACAAGTAGAAAGGGGAAATGAAACTTTTTCTAGTTTCTATTGCACGCATATTTTAAGAAAAGAGACAAAAGGTTTTTTTTGAATGCCGTGAAAGGCGATTTCATTTGTTGCCGTGAAAGGCGATTTTGCCGTAAAAGGCGATTTACAAGTCTTATCCGTTATGAAAGACAAGAATTGTGATTTTTGTCTCTAAAAGAAAAATAAAGTACAATAGAAATCAAGAAAAGGAATCTGACTTCTCATTCGATTGTGGGGACACGTTCAGATCGACGGTCGCGAGTCATGTATGGGCTCCTCCATCGTCCATGCTGATGAGAACACGATGCTTGGATTCTTGGCTTGGCTTTCTAACCTCAGATTTTTAAAGGATAAAGACCAAGAGAAGGTCTTATATCCGATAAAAAGCTAAGTAAACGGGCTGAAAAGCCACGTTTTAGCCATGTTGGTAGAAGAGGGGAGGTCCTTGGGGGGGTGGCCCCCCAAGGGTGCTTCAATCACCTTTTGGTGGTCTTTGCAGCAGAGTTGCAGGGCCTCTGGATTTTTTTGTCTTCGTCGGGGGGAGAGCGAGAGCTAGATCCGGATCCTTTCCCTTTGGAATGCCCTCCTATTTATAGGCCTTTGGTAGCCATTTAGGAGGGTTTATGAGCATTGAATGCATTAATGCTCATAATGGGAGGAGTTACAAGTTTTTTAAATTACTTGTTTTGTAACTCCTTTTTCCTTGAATTTGATTGGCCGATGGAGAATAATGAGCCTTTAATTGCCTTCAATCCCCATCATGGGAGGAGTTTCATGGCTTTAATGCCATAAATCCTCTGACTTGTAACTCCCATTTGCTTGCTTTTGATTGGGCCGTCCAAAATAATGAGTTAATGACCGCATTAACTTGTCATAAAACGGGTCATTTAACCTCATTAATTGGTCGCTAAGTCGCTTGAAGAGTCGCGGGCCGCGCCGCGTCTTTTGGAATTCTTCTTGCGATGATCGCCGGTGGATCCACATGCTGTTTGATGTCGGATGGCGATGCAATTTCAGACATTGATTAATGTCAACGTGCCGGCAACATCTGTCCTGTCGATTTCACGATCGGGCGGGCAGAAAGTGTGCTTTCTTTGTCGGCCGGTTGGCGATTTCGAGGCATCTAATGATCATCCAATGATTTCGGCGGCGAATCCGTAATGTTGACGAAGATCGACGGATTTCATGCACGAAAAATCAGATTTTGGAAAAATCACAGGGGCCAATCAACTCGAAATGCGAAAAGTACTCGAAAAAAGGGGTTTCCGGCGACTTTTGGGTCGCCGGAAATTCCATGGTCGCCGGCGACCATGGGCTTTGGGCCCATTGAATGGTCGCCGTTCGGTCGCCTTTTCTTCACCGTTTTTCGATCTTTTTTCATTCTTTTTTCTTCTGATTTTTTCCTGACATTTCCCCTCATTTATTGGCCTGATTCTCTTGAAGAAAACCCGATGAGAAGCCACGCAAATCGGAGCACAAAGTTTCCTATTTTTCTGGAAAGCCGAAGACTTTGTTGTGAGGTTTTGCCGATTTTTTGTCAAGCATTGAAACTAGGCGAAACGATGTCGGATGACCTGCAGTGATAGGACGCAACCCATAGCTTTGGTTTTGAAATTTCGACGTGGAGCTTCTTGAGCAGTAGATAGCCCTCCTTAGTGGTAAGTAAGACCAACCATAGGCTTTGGTTTGAGTTTGAAGCCGTTCGGGGTCCCGCAAATGCTTGCCTTAATTTCGCCATGAGA
>QPKB01001042.1:0-15005 GCA_003546025.1 Camphora micrantha
AAGCATGCAAGTCATGACCATTTCCATTTCCATTTCCATGAAAGGTAATTTGTCAACAATCCCATTTCAAGAGTTAGTGGGATCTTAATAAAGATTAGATACGAAAAAACTAACAAGTAAAAGGACTTCTCAATGGGGCGATTGAATCACTTTCAACGGATAGATCTCCACAGTTCTTTTTATATTGTAGGTTTGTAGGCCACAAATCATCAGTGCCTTATTCTCAGATGGCATAGAGCAGGATTCTTATATAAACAGTGAACACAGGAGTTGCCCAGGTGGCTTTTCTTTTTAAATTGAGAAGACTTTATATAGCAGAGGACTTGAACATCGTTATCATGGCTAAGAGAAAATAGTATCGATGCATTAAATCTACGAAGCTTAGATTTTCAAAATCCGATGGAGGAGGTCAGAACTTGAAAATCTTCAAAATAATGAATTACAACTGGTCTAATTCTTGAGATAAAACAATTGCAAATGTGAATTTCTCAAATCTCGAAGAATGTCGGCAAGAATTCCCTGAGGATTTGGTTACCGAGCATGAAATCAAGAGTAAATAGTCTAATTAACAAGAACTAAACTATAGGAATGGGTCTAATTAAAGACTGAGAATTAGCTTACTCATTTTGACATGAAATCAAGGTGATCAATAATTTGCTTGCTTTTAAAAAAGCCTACTAGGTAGTGAGGACTCCTCAAATCTAATAGTAGTAATGGCAGGTACCAAATGCTCTAATGATTGTATGCATTTATTCTGCACTTCTTACTCAGATTTGACTGCTCTAGCTGTTGAGAAGGCATTGATGATGGATTGTATAATGTGTATCATTTATTGCAACCGCCAATCCTACAAAGTAATTAGGGTCCAGTATGGATGGTCCTAACACAACACAGGAGGATTGTGGCATGTTTGACTGATCATGTGGTTGACTGCATGGATAGAAGTTCCAATTCTTTGCAGAGAATAATCTATTACTACCTGTCTTTGTAGGAAGAGGTGTACTTTCGATTACCAGGGACTTTAACATTTATTGTAAACAATCCATGCCCTAGTTTGCTCCAAGAAATTAGTTTTTCATAGCCAGGCAATTTGAAGTGCTTCTATTTGTAACTTCCAAACACCGAAGAAAACAAGCATAGATTAGAATAATCTTGTGATAACATTCAATAATGATGTTGGCAATGATCACCACAAAAGTTTAACTAATAATACAGGGTGGAAAGTTGGAGTTTTATCGCCAATTTTCTTATCATGGACTGATCATAAACGACATGGTGCTTTTCTACAAGCTTAAGCAGAGAGAATCAACAATACATGAAACTAGATGATATGATGATATGGGTCAGACGTTTTACTTTGCTGGGCATGATCAAACCAAAAGCAAAGTGACATTCAAAAGAAATGCATATTAGCTCCCTTGCAAAGCCATTAGTATCTACCAAATCATGCTGCCCTTCTTGATGTATACAGTACAACTACACATTATGGTGTTGAACAAGAATGTCATTACAATTACATTACAATTGCTTTGCAACCCGTTCTTTACAATTTAACTAGAAAGGAATATTAAGGTTTGGCAAAACCAGCTCAACTACTTAAAAGTTTAAATCTCACAGAAAAACCAGGGCACCAATACATAGTGGGTTGCAAAATCTGGTGGCTAATTAAAGATCTTACATTAATGAACAGCGATTTGAGCTTATGCTTCACGTTTGGGACGGTTTCTTGATTTTGGAAGTGCAGATTCCTCTGCCGCAGGGAGAACACCTCCGCCTTCTTCGTCTTCTTCCATTATTGCCTCATTTATTGCAAGCTGATTTGCATAACAGAACATGATCAGTAATAGTAAGAGAAGACATGATCCTATTCCTACAAATACTTCAAAAACAGATACTTATAGGAGCACTTAAACGTCATCAACTTAACCCTATTCCATCAATTTGGTGCAAGAGGTTGTAATACACTTATAATAATATAATAAATAATTAAAAACAAGTCGACCATATATCCAATAGACTTTTTTCCGAATGGAGTTATCAGTGTACGTGTCTTTGTTTAGTGGTCAATGAGGTGTTATGGACATAGAAATGAGATCAATGGATCTATGTGAGGACAGCACACAAAAAAAGGTGACAAGAAGAAATATTAAAGTACAGAAATTCAATGGACATCGCAAGTCACATAGCCTATTCCATCTATTTAAGAATCTTTGGTGAGTTTCCACTCAACCCTATTTAAAGTCATGCTTCTATATTACTCCATATCTATATGTCTTTCCATACAAGACTCAAATTTAGGGGTCATTTGTTTTCTGATGAAAATGAATTCACATGAGGAAAATATACACATGTGAAACATGTTCCAATGGTTATCAATTTCACCTCTTTTTCCACATATGAATCTGAGTACATCCAACAATTCTATATTTTCACAATCTTTCTCAAAATCCATAATGAATCAAAAATGAAATTTGACCCCCTAGCCCTTCCAGCCTTTTTAAAAAGATGAAGGTTTGATATTGGTAATTAGGGCCTACAAAGTTTTAAAAGAAGATTAATGGTCTGGGCTTTATCACAAATTCTCAAACAAAACCCATGATGAATCAACGTCTAAAAGCTAACTCCTAGCCCTTTTTGACCTTGTAAAGAGGAGGATGTTCGGATGTGGTTGAGGCACAGAATTTTTGAGAAAAATGCAAACAATGGACTATGCACAAATCACGTGAAAATCGCATCAGGAACATGCAGTACAGACATAAATATTTCACACATTTCTCAATCCATGATGATCATGACACTGAAATTAAACCACTAACCCATTGTCGCCTTAATGAAGATGAACGTTTGGATAATGAAAATGGGCCCATAGAAGCCCAAATTGAAGATCTAATGGTTTGGACGTTTCACAAATTTCTCAATCCATGATGAACAACGGCTGAGATTTACCCCATAGCTATTTTTTGGTCTTATGAAGGATATGAAGAGTTCAGATCATGGTTTAGGGGCCCCAAGAATGAAAAATGCAAAAAAACAGTCAAGCCCTTATCACCCTTTTTCACTGTAGCAATGTGTACCAGCGCCTCTCCTCTACTCCTGCTGTAAAGGATTTACTAGGGTAGGGGCTTTGAAAATCTTGGGTTGAAAATGGGTGACATTTTCACACCATTTTCTATGAGATTTATACGTGCAAATCAATTACACATACAACCAACATTGATCATGCATAAATGTTTCGCATGTGTAACACTTTCACATGCAAACAAGTGACCCCTTATCATAGTCGAGTTCTTATTCCGCTCTGACCCAAACATAATAGGATTCAGTCGAGTCGAATGGGACTTGACAAGTCGCCGAGTCACATAATGACACAACTCAGCTGATTATAAAGGGATGTTTGCCTTTCACACTTGTCATTCAAAGGGAAACATAGGAAAACTACAAAAAACCCAAATCTTATGTTTTGGAGATCAAATCCCTTTTTTTAGAGAGCTAGCACAAAGAAGATAGAATGCATTATTCACTTAAAAAGAGGAGTTTTCCAATTTGATAGATTTGAGGTAAGATTCCATGTCTCCATTTGCGTACAAAGCGTAGATTACATGCATCGATGTATGTTTCATTACCTACGAGAATTGTTTTCACCATCTATTTTTAAGAAATCAATTTTCTTATATTATAATGTATTTAAAAAAAAATGGAATATGTCGTCTTTCTTGAATTTTTTCAATTTTTTCTAGAGTTTACAATGAAAGAGTGTCTGCCTTATCCTGAAAGGCAGAATAACTTTATTCAATCCAACTTGCCAACCTCCTGTCTACTACATGTCCATTCTCAAATGCCCCGTTGCTATCATCAAGCACATCGAGGAGCTCCACGTGACTTCCTTGCAGGGATACGAGGAATCAAAAAATATTCCACTAGTCAATTGGAAAATTCTTTGCTCTCTAAAGATCCAGCAGTCTAGGTAAAGACTAAGGATTATCAATCAAGCTTTGTTGGGAAAGTGCTTTCGAGATTAGGGGAAGATTCAGACAGCCTTTGGGAGATCATACTCCTAGCCTACCATGTAAGGAGCAATGGCCTGGGATATCTCTTTCCTTCCAAAGGTGTTCTAGCTTCTGGAAAGGGATTTCCACCAAAGATGCTTTCCACCTCACTCCATTCTCTACCGTGTTGTTAATGGAGAAAAAAATCTTCTTTTGGCATGATGTTTGGGCTTGGCGGGTCCCTCTAGCGTTTCAATTTCTTGACCTCTACAGATGTGCAAGAAACCGGAATGCTAGGATAGAGATTATCTAGACAAAAGCTCTAACCGTAACCTATGGTGCCCAATCTTTAGAAAGAATCGATCCGAGACAAAATAAGCTCACCTCTTCAATGGTATTCGAGGTCCTAAATGGGGATCAACATTCTAGACAAGGGCAAGAAAACAAGCTCTCGTTTCCTTCAAGTGATGGTACTTTTTTTTGTATCTTCCTTCTTCTCCACCTTATCTATTACTCCTGCACCCTCTGATCCTGTTATCCCTACAGAAGATAAGGCCCCACCAAAGTTTTTAGTTTTTTGCCGGCTCACTCTCAGAACAAGATTTTTACAATGGATAATCTCCATCGCTGCAAAATGATCGTCACCAGTGCTTGCCCTAGAGCTTAGCTGACGAGGAATCGGTTGACACTTACTCTCTCACTACAAGTTAAGAAAAGCACTTTGGTCATTGATGCTTAATGAGTTCATCTGCAACTCGGTTCTCCCGCGGTCGCTTAGCCGAGTTATTCCAAGTGAGTTTTGCCCGATTGCTTCGACCAAAGAGAAGATTATGTTGGCGCTTTCCATTATTGGCTTGCACCTAGACTATATGGAAAGAGAGAAAAGAAGTGCTTTCAAAGGAACACTTCCTCCCAAGAAGACATCATCCTCAAAATGAATTTTGCATTGCCTCTTGGATCTCTTTTCTTCCAGTTTTCTGGGTTTATCACTTGAATCCATTATGTTCAATTAGAGGGAAGTCTATCCTTATGATTAGGTCTCTTCTTCTCCCTTTTGCTTCGGAACCTTAGCACCCCTTTGATAGTTTTCCTCCCTTTCGGTGGGTGGCTGTATATTTTGGGGTCTTCGCCTAACCGCTTCTAGTCTACTCTTATATGTTAAAGCTTTTGATGGAATACAAGTGTACCATTTCAAAAAAAAAGAAAGAAGAAAAGAAAGAAAAGAAGAGTGTCTGCCTCATAGATCTATAGTTTAAAGCCTAATCTATGCATTTACACTCAAATATAATTTCCTTGCTCATTTTATATTTTAAATTATGTTAAATTCCCTTCTTCAGTAATTTAAATATAGAAACATAGGCTATTAATCATAAAATTATCACATAAAATCTACATGTTGTAATTAAATTCTTCTCCATACTTATGATAAATACATTTTAATTTTAAGTTTTTTTATTTGTTTAAGCGTTCTAAAAATTATATGGAATGTGTTGCAAAGCTTATGTTTACAGGAGATCCCAAAAAAACCAGATTATTAATTTCATTGGCTTTGAGTGCGGGTACTGTATTTTTGGATTCCTTCAATGCCTATGGAATACCCAAAAGCCTTGAAATTCCAAGAGTTGGCTGCTATAGGCACTAGCCAATCCACTGTGGACCACTTGGTTCTATTCCTTTTTCTCTTTAGTTCTTCTTCTATGCATTTAGTTTTCTTCAGTAATTACCTTATGTGTTCAAAACCATTTGCATTCCTATGGAGACCCTCAGAAATCTCAGACCTTAGGAATTAAGCCAATGCAGCCAATGCAGGTGACTGGCTAATGGCCAACTGGGCACTTGCCCGATCTGCCGTAGGTCTCGCGTACATTTAGTTTATTTCATTACAGACATTTATGTTTATGGATGGCACCCTTTTTGGACTTTAATAAGGAAACCTCAGGAACTCAACTTCAGGAATTTGGGCTGCCCAGGCCAACCGACTGTTGGCCTCAGGCTGACCAACTAGTAGTTAAGCAGGCCAATAGCTGGCCGGCACTAGGCTCAAGCCTTTGTCCCCAGCCACGAGCGGCTGGCCCCTGGTCCCCTTCTCTCTCGCAGTTTCGGATTGGCCCTCAGGCCTGGTCATTTTGGTGACCATTTAGACCCCACCACTTGGACACTTTAGCTGACAACCCTCAGGTTCACTTTTGGACGGAGACCTGAAAACTAGGATCTTGGTATAGCCTTACTGCCTTAGACACTGCCCTTAGCCCATGATGTTTAAAGTGTAAGACTATAGGGGAGTAATGTCCATAGCTTGATATGACCCGAGCTGTCAGAAAGGATGATAGAGAGATGCTAAGTTCAAGGGTATGGACATATGTGTGACATGGGACCTTGGGATGGCAATTACCTCAGGCACCAAGTACCTTGTCTTGGCGCTTGATTCCATAACCGGATCATAGAGTTGAATGGTATACGCAACAACAACCCTAGACCTAGGCTGGATTAGCAATAACAGCCCTTATGGACCTAAACATGTCATCTTGTCCAGTAATTCTATATCATCAGCCTCACTTGTAAAGGTATGTATCTTCAGATACTGAGATGTAGGTATATCTCGGACATTAGCCTGCCTGTTAGTATCTGCAGATACTGAATGTAGGTGTCTTCAAAACAATGACGCTGCACCCAGCGCTTTGTAGGCAATCTTGCTGGTGTTCCGTTTCGTCTGTCTTGCCAATGTCTTAAGGCTGGATCAGTTTGGTTACTTTTTCCTGTCATTTAGCCAAGAGTTGTCTTACTACTATTTTTTATTTAATTGTTCCACGCTTCACAGTATGACGATGTTTACGATCACTCTGATACACATCTTGTTATCACTTATGCATTGCAGAACCTATGTGTCTCCTATCTTATTTAATGCATCATGAAGTATGATTTATACATGTTTATTGCAAAGATTCGTAAGCCTAATACTACACTGGTGCTGTACGGCAGCAGGTTTCATCCCACAAAGCGAAGGATAAAGGCAACTTCTTTGAACCGCAAGGATAGCCAAAGTGATGCACCTAGGACTTTTGCTGTAGCATCTTTAGAGACCGAATACCCATTTTTTTTTAGTTTGTTCCCTCTTTTGTACCTTATTTAGGCCCTGTTTTGGCCAAGATTGTAATAGTTAATGTTCAAAAAACATCTTGTAATGTCCTTGCAACTTCCTTTAAATTAACTCTGCTCTATTATCTTTATTGGAAATTTATTATTGCCAGTTTGATTGACATATGAGATTAATGAGATATTTCACATTCATGACCCGTAATACGAAGAGCCCGGATTTTGGTTGTGAACACTTAGAATACATGCAAAGGGCACATACGTGAGTCTCACAAACTGGATCACCTTCCCTAATAATGCTAATCTCCATGAGGGTGGAAACTTCATTGGCCCATCTTATATTCATTTACAGATCGCCTCAAACAAGGCACCATCAACTATTGAAAAACATACAAACCATTTAACCTTAATTTTATTGCCATAATTCCACTCCATTGTTAATTCTCCAATGTCACTTGAACTAAAGAAAGGCTGACCACAAATCTCCTTTATTGCTTGTGTTGGAAAACTCCCGAATTACTAAGCTCCAAATGTCGTACTGCCACCAAACTTCCCTCTATAAACCGCATTAAATTAATCACAACTTTATAATTCCCCAAACTCCTTTTCTTGGAAGCCCCCATGTAATTGCCAATCAATAATGTCCAGCCTATAATAGAAGAAATCTACCTAATCCAACCTTTTAGTCTAGCCTGAAAGTAAACGGGCAAAACTAAAAGATACATCAAGCAGTGAAAAGGGAAAAAAAAAAAAAAAGCATTGCAAACCAAGATACAGCAAATAAAAAACATGATCAATCGACTTACTCCATAGACCAACACATGAAATAAATATATCTTGAGAGTGAAACTACTCTTTCTTTGAGATTGTATGGAGCTCAGATCACTAGAACATGACATTCTTACAAGAAAATTCTCACCCAAAAATCAATTCAAGGCTGACATTTATGCTCTATGTTCAGCTAGTTCACAGAAGGCTATCAATTTTAATTTTTATCCCCAAAAACTAGAAACATATATGACGCAATCCAAACAGATCACTCCACAACTAGATGAAGTAAATCTTTAAAACTGAACAAAAATAAAACTAATGAATAATATCAGCAAACTAAGCTACAACAGCCATGCACCTAATGAAACTACAGCCATGTGGAGAACAAACCAAACCCAAAGCTGTGTCATCTGTGAGCTATACAGAATCTTCCCAACTGGGACACAATTACAACTGAAAAGTTCAGTTGATGCGGTAGGTCAACACTGGAAATTCAACAAACATAGCCCGCAGTCACTTCAGCTTAAGAAAGTACTAAACAATCAATTCCGTAGAACGTCGTAACTGGTAAAAAAAAAAGAAGTGAATTAGACAGAACATTTCAATCAATTTGAGAAAATCTAAACAAAACGCAAACTGGGTTTGTGTTGAAACACGATTACAAATGCCATGGGTTTATCACGAGGAATTTAACAAAACATATGGCTTGCATCATTTCGGTCAAAGAGGGAATAACAACCAATGCATAAAACGTTGAGATACTAGACGAATTCAAAAGAAAGAAATTTTTCAGATGCGATTTTGAGGAAAACCAACCAAGACCCAGTTCGAGTTATGATGAATAGACGAGAAATGGAAGAGGCAAGGTGGGTTTGTTTACCTCTTCGAGATACTGTTGGTCGAGCTTGTCGGCAATCCTGATGAAGTGAAGATGGTGACGAGGAGAAGGGAGAGTGGGAACACGAAAGCGAATATGAGGCTGGTGTGCTTGGAGGACCGGCGCGCGCTACAACGAGCTTCCTCTTTCTACTGCTACTGGTGTTGCTCACGAAACCCAAACCACTGAATTGGAGTTTAGCTGCTGCTGGTGATGATGGTGCACATAGAGAGAGGAAGGAATCTGAATTTGGGCATTTTTGGATTGTGTGGTGGAGAGTTGGAAAGGATGGAGGAGACTACATTTGGGTACAGCATAAAAGTGGCCATCACTCCCTCTTCACCTTGATTGAAGGCAACATGAGCGTTTTGGAGATATATGGATGTGTCAGCGAACAAAATCTCTCCCGGTCTGTCTTCCTCTTCTCTGCCTCTCCACTTTTTTCCTCCCTCAGAAAAATTGAGGATTTTACCAAAAATAACACTTTAGTAACCAGTGGGCCAAAAAAAACACTTTAACTGACGCTTACATTAAATCAATCATTTTATCTGAAAATGTGTTTTTTTTTACGACTTTCAACTAGTGTCCCTAGGGACCTTAGTTTTATGAAGCTAAGGGTCCCTAGGGACCCTGTGGACCCTGTGGTGAACGAAAATATAAAAAAAGAGGCATTTTCCTTGTGTTTCGCTGCCAGAGCTTCCATTTCCTCTGGCAACCCATTTCTCCCTCAAACAATTGTGGTCTCCTCCAACATCCGCTTCGATTGCTGATCATGCTCCTCGCCCTCCTAACCAATTGCGGTCCCCTCCCACATGTCTTTGTCGAAGGTATGATGCCCCCCTTTGGCCTTTTCTGACTGGATTGTCGTCTAGGACAAACCCTTATTGCTTCTCCATGCCTTTTAGTTTGGTTAATGTTTCCTCGTGGCAAACATCTACTCTCCACTCTAAAATTGCTTTCTAAAAGGGTCTTCGTCTTCCTTGTGTAACAATACCCCTCATAGCAAGAAAAATGCCCTAAAAATGGCATTGGCCTTTTCTGAAAGACAATAGGCAGAGACAAATGCAGATCTACTTTCTATCGTTTTGGTTCTTTAATTGTTGCCAAAGGCAAATGCATGATCTTGTTTATATTGTTTCGGT
Organism: Camphora micrantha; assembly: GCA_003546025.1. Lineage (NCBI taxonomy): Eukaryota > Viridiplantae > Streptophyta > Magnoliopsida > Laurales > Lauraceae > Camphora > Camphora micrantha. The sequence continues at coordinate 9,870 of QPKB01001042.1, forward strand.
TCTGAATCGCTTTGCTAAATACAAATGCATGATTTGGTTATATTGTTTCTGGTTCTGAATCGCTTGCTAAATACAAATGCATGATCTGGTTGTCAAAGACACAAATGCTCATGTAAATTAAGGATCACAATGTGTAGTAAATTAGGGATCACATGTAAATACTCACATCCGGTGCATAGCTGCGTGCACCTTACACAGTTCCCTCATGCGAGGAAGTTCTCAACTCATGTTAGCAGTAAAACTAAAAAAAAAAAATGTAGCTCTGCTTAAAATAGATAAAAAAAATCAACTCCATTTCAAATAATTGTAGCGGAAACAAAACACCTACTATTTTCGAGTATAACTCTTTCAGCCAAACTCCCATTTTTACAAAGAGAAGGCTTCATGAAATGATGATGATTTAAATGACCATTTACTAGGAGGTTCATCTCTTTGAAAGCATAAAACTCTTAACACCAAAATGATCATTATCCTTTCAGGTCTGATTGATTGCAAGAGTTTTTGTCAAGGTTTGTTATTTCCTTGAAAGGGCCCAATGGGTTTTTTGATCAATGGCCGTGAAAAAAATACAACATCTTTTTTTATTTCATGACAGAAAAACAATAGAAAGTAGATCATGCATTTGTCTCTGCCCATTGTCTTTCAGAAAAGGCAAACGCCATTTTTAAGGCATTTTTTCTTGCTATGAGGGGTATTGTTACACAAGGAAGACAAGACCCTTTTAGAAAGCGATTTTAGAGTGGAAAAGTAGATGTTTGCCACGAGGAAAACATTAACCAAACCAAAAGGCATGGAGAAGCAATAAGGGTTTGTCCTAGAACAACAATCCATTTAAGAAAGGCCAAACGGGGCATCATACCTTCGACAAAAGACATGTGGGAGGGGACCGCAGTTGGTAGAAGGGCGAGGAGCATGAGCAGCAATCGAAGCGGATGTGTGGAGGAGACCACAGTTGTTTGAGGGAGAAATAGGTGCAGAGGAAATGGAAGCCCTGACAGCGAAATACGAGGAAAACGCTTCTTTTTGTTCAGATTTTTCGTCGCACCGCAAGGGTCCTAGGACCTTAGCTTCATAAAACTAAGGTCCCTAGGACGCTAGTTGAAAGTCCTAAAAAAAAAAAACACCTTTTCAAGCAAAATGACTGATCTGGTGCAGGTCGGTTTAAGTGTGTTTTTTCTTTCCCACTGCTTATCTAAAGTGTTCTTTTTGTAAAAATCCTCTAGATTTTTCTACCACATAATGTCTGCCAAATATTTTTTTTTTCTTACTCATTCTCATAATAAATACTCCTTTTAGGCCTGTTTCTTCGCTTGAATTTAGGAATTCTAAATTTCCAGAGATTTCTTGGATGCTCATTTGAACTGATCATTCAGAATTCCACAAAATACAAAGGGAGTGGAATCCTGGATTCCCCAAAAGTCAAAAGAGACTTTTCATGTGGCAAAATCCAAAAAATAATAGTGAAGAAACATGAAATTTAGAGATTCCAGGGGACAACATATCACATCATGCCAGAAATTCATGGACAAGGTAAATTCCCGGCAGGAAATTTCACTAAAGAAACAGGGCCTAAATTTATTTTTTCAATTTCATGACTAAAATTCAGATAATGTAATAATGAGAATCGCTTCACTGTCGTCAACATTTTTTAAACTTTTTCCCCCTGGATCCCATGATTGGGAACAGTGTATGTATATTGATAAATCCCATGGTATCTCATGACTGTCTTATGATGTCATGGCTTTATGAAAAAATCTTCTAAATGGTAAACTTGAGAAATGGTAGTAAGATGTGCATTTATTTTCTTATAAAATATCATTTTTTGTCTTCTATAAAAAAAAAAAAATGAAATCATTTGCTAGTTGTATTAAATGTATGATACAAAAATTGATATATCCCGTGATATCATGGGATATGGTGCAAAAAACTTAAAAACAATAGTATTAACCGAGTCAAATGACTCAAATGATATTATCTGAATTTGGATCATAAAATTGGAAAATTTGAATTTAAAGAGTACTTCTATGTCAAAAAACCCATGAAATATTCCAAAAATGCCAACACTCATGATTGAGTGTCGTTGGCACCCTTGTGTCACACACATGCACAGGGATGACAATAGGCCTTCAAGTTTAAAGAATCACCCATGGATAATAATTCGAACTCAGCAAAAAGAGAGAGAATGAAAAAGAAATATTCCCAAAAGTGAGCCAAACAGAAGCCTCTCAATAGTGCTTGGACCAGTTTTAGCCAATTTTGTCTGCCATGGTGCCTCGACCAATTTTGGTTCCCATGGCACCTTTAGCCAATTCTGGTCTCCATGGCACCTGGGCTTAATTTGGCCTCTCATGCGTTGGGCTTCTCATGGCTCCAGGGCCAAATTTGGCCCATAATAAAGCAGAGCAATTAGCATTTCATGGCATCGGAGCCCACAACATAGAAGGAAGTTTTTCTTGAGTTAAGGGAAAAAAGTGGATATGTGTGATATCCACAGGTGTAAGATATCCTACAAGCATAGTTATTGCACTTCGCACACTATCAGCATGTTTTTTTTACCGGAATTTATGACTAAATTTGGGAGGTTGGAATTGTTCCCTTGCATTTGAAATTCTGTATTTCTTTCATTAGAATTTCAAATTCCAACCACCCAAAAGACCTTTTGAAATTATTGAAATTCCACTCTTTATATCATTTGTTGGAATTTCAAATCTTCCATCAAAAAGAGGAAATTTTGGAATTCCACCTAAGGGGGCAGCTTTAAGGAGAATTTGAAATTCTCCCAAACATGAATTCTTGAAATTCTGATAAAGAAACAGGCCTTATAAGGAGCAAATTATCATTTTCACACATAAATTCAAAAATCTAAGATTTGTTGGTGGAAATCTAGATTATTAACTTATGTAGGTTGGTTGCAGCTAATTAAAATCAACTCTTTCTACTATCCATATCTTTTGGCCATCATCTTTTAGGCTTCCTAAACTTGGTGCTTCAGGCTATTGATAAATATATGGGGATTCTTTTGGAATTCTGACATTTAGATGTTGCATTCACTGCTTCACATGGAAATCTTTGCATTAAATCTGCTTTAGCTCTTAATCAAGCTAACTCTTTTGAAACATAGGTAGAATATTGTTCACTATGCCAACTTGTTGGGATCTTTGAATTTACACTAAAAATCTCCAGCATTGCTCCTTGGATGTTTGGCAATCCTTCTGCAGTATCATAGGGATGGTGTGCTAGTTTATCCAAGGGATAAAAGCATTACATTATAATTAGACATTTCATCAGTATCGGTTCTGCAACTTAGTTTTGGTCTGATCCTTGGTTTCAAGATGGTAAACATATGATTCATTTGCTAAAAGGCGATCTATGATCTTGGTATGGGTTTTTATAGATTATTGGTCAACTACTTCATTACTCAAGGTAGATGGAACTTCCCACCTCAAACATCTGGTGATTTAATAACTATTTGGAGGAAGATATCTAGTGTAATCATTCCAGAAGAACAGTTTTATTGATGAGGTTCATTTGGGCCTCTAGTAGATAATGGCTCATTCTCTTAAAGTTGCCTATAATCTATATTAACTTATATCATCATGCCCTCTTCTTCAAAACACCCACATAGTATGACACAGCATCTAATTTTATATTGTCCCTAACACATTAGTTTACAGCAATTTCTTGTGGATTGCCTATTTAATCTCATTGATTCAGTCACTTTGAAGTGTTTCACTCTCACAATGGTTAGCAACATCTATTAAGCATTATTTTTATGGCCTTGTGTATATATGGCAGAACCAAATGCAAGAGTTTTTAAGCAATCTTCTAAAAGGCATGAGCATTAATCAATCTACATTCAGATGCATCAAGCCGAGTTTTCCAAGGTATGCTGTAATGATAAGGCTGCAAATCTAATCAAAGTTCGTGATACACATTAAAAAGCAGTGCATGAAGCTTTTTAAAGCAATCTTAACTATAGCTTACCTACTATTAAAAATATATGTTATTAGTGTTAAACTGCTTCCTGCTCAAATTCGTCACCTTAGACTCCTCCACATTGTCACATGCATCATGCATCTGCATCAGGATCAAGTCTTCTTTGTCGTTAATCAAGAGAGCTGTTTTCCCAATCACAACAAGGTTGCTATTCTGCTTTTTTTATTTCGTTCCACTGGAAAAAGAAACATTCATAACCCAACTGAGAGTATAGAAAAGGCATATGGTAATGAAAACATTAGTACAGGCACGCAAAACCAAATAAAAAACAAGTTTCAGATTAATAACTATGGTAGGCAAGTGAAAATTCCAGGTGAATGATTTTGTTAGAAGGAATTCATGAAATCCTTTTGGTGTTTGTCACTAATAATAGCGCAAATAGAAATTAAGAGTATAACAACACATTTGGTATGTTATTTCTAATAGCTCTGACATTCAGAATAATTATATATATTATATATATATATGTTATGAATTAAGGGAATTTAATTATATGAATCAAACTGAGTACACATAAAAACAATAAATAAATGCAAAAAGGGTTCACTAAGTGATGACAAAGGGAAAGTTAATAAATTCATTTTGATCATGTATGTAGCGAACTAGTTCTGACCCCTACCATTGTAAGTGAATCTGCGTCTGTTGTGTGGTACATTAAGGAAACTTACCTCCCAATTCGCTATGCTTTGTAAATCACGTAAACGACAACAGGCTAATATCTCAATGAAAAGGATTTCTTTACTGCCTAAGAGATGCTGTTCTTGGAATTCGCCCTTCCACCATGTAATGCTCGCTTCCAAAGATCTTTCAAAACATAATCCTAAGCCTCTTATACTAAATATTTCAGCGCCTATTAGAACACGATTGTTTACCGGCCAGAAAAGGCTAATTGTCAAATTCATTCCATCCAAGCCAGAACACCCAGAATTGGTCAGAATGTTCCTTTTCTTGTACCCTTCTCCTTCGAGGTTGAAATAAAGAGGGATAAATCCTAACCAAATAGGAGGATTAAAAGATGTTCATATACAATTCAATGGGCATAATACAAAGGCTTTAAAACAGCCTTACAAAGACAGAACATACGGATTGTAACTTCAGTGGGCATATAAAGAGCTGAAACTCCAATGAGAATTGAAGCCC
>QPKB01001043.1:0-14996 GCA_003546025.1 Camphora micrantha
TCAAACTATGGCTTCCTTGAGAGGTTTTCTGAACTATGATATGTGGAAAGACAGACCTGATTTTCTCTCTTCAAAAAAAGAAAGAAGAAGGCAAAGGGCGTGTTCCAGAAGTGTGAGCAGCCATGGGTTTTCTTTTCTCTTGTTGCACGCCTAGGGTTCCTCTCTCCCTCTTGATTTTTTTTTCATACTCTTGCACGCCCAAAAGTGGGATATTTATGGATGGCTTATGTCGCGACCCCGGACCGAGGCCGCGACATTAAAAGGTGGTGATGTAAGATTATATTATAAGATGATTAAACCTCCCACAGGTTCCCGCGGTGGGGGTTCCGAAAAACACAAGGAACAACCAACTCACATGATCAAGTATGCGGAAGCGCGTGGCAAATCACATCTTAACAAGTCATGACAGAATATAAACATAATGTCATCAAGACTAAAATACCAGAATGAAGACATAACAAGGCATTCCCATAATAATTCAAGTTGTAAAGTTAACAAAGTATGATAAGTTATTACAGTTCCCAAAATAAGAGGCCAACAAAGGCCAATACAATTCCAAAAGTATATAAACCCAAAGAAGTGATCCAACGGAACTCATGACCCGTCCAAACGTCTACATGACGTCGTCGGGTTGCCACTCAAGGGCTAGGGTAGGCCCAACAACCTCCTCCTGGCACTCCTCCTCAAAGGGATGGTCTCCTGCACCTGGTCACCAAAATACAAGCATCAAACACGACGGTTTGGCAAGAAATCATTTTTAAGTGAAAGCATGTAAAACATTGTTTAATCGAGAACATAAGAAATACTTTACTGAACGTAAAACAAATACTTACGAAGCACTTTTCTAAATCAAAGACAAACTAGCATGAATGCATAACATATATATCATGAATCGTAAATCCACAAAGAGCCCATCCTTTCTCTACCATTTATAATGGAAAGAGTAAGCACGCACGACAAGCACGAATATACATAATATAGCACGACACGATTCCCACAAATACGGGATTCCGGCCGCGGAACCGGACACGCACGATGTGTAATAAATACACGACTAATCTGCAGTTAGTTCACATGTTTAAGGACCCCCAGACAGTGGATCAGACTGAAAGGGCAGTCCAAGCTCTGTGGTGTTCACTTGAGTTCATGAATGCACAAAACGCGCAAAACACGATTCAAACATATCGAAAATAAAAGGGGAAATCACTTGTCACGACAAGACGAGGCACGACTAGCAAAATGCATAATATATATGCTCACAACTTATAAAAGTGATCCCCATTTAATACTTGAAACACATCTTAGAACGAGCTTGCAAACTTGATTTCAAAACTAGTACACGATATGACTTGCGGTCTTAAATCAACGCTCAAAACACGATAATTTTGTCAAATACAAGCTTAGGCTATTCATTGACCATTGGTTGATTGGAACTCTATATTTAAAATACAAGGATTGGTGTCCCCGAAGTTGGTATATAGCATGGAGTTCCATTCACACAATGTCAAGTTAAAGTCCTTAATATAGCCTAGTTTTCATATTTTAAAAGAAAATGCAAATGGGCAAAAATCTGCTTAAACAGGGAAAATTCCAGTGTGCTCGGTCGACCTGGCCCTTGGCCGGTCGACCGCGTACACTGTGAGCCCCGGTCGACCGGCCAAGTCCCGGTCAACTCAAAGTTGTAACTTTTAATTCAGTGAATAGTGTTTTGGTCAGGTTCTAGAGAACCTGACCCTGTGTCGCTGGTCGACCGCGCCCCCTGGCCGGTCGACCGGGTGAACTGCAGGAACAGTCATTCCCGCAGTGCAGCAGGTCATCCAACTGGGACCAATCCCAGTGTCCCCGGTCGACCGCGCCCCTTGGCCGGTTGACCGCGTGAACTGCGGAATCAGAACCCAGTTCTGTTTCTGCAATGCACTGGTCCATCCTTTCTTCCCTTTCTTTTCTACATCCTTTCCAACCTAATTAGCAAATTAAATACATGAATGTACATGCTATCAAGGCTCACATTGGGGCATTTATTTCACACTTAAACAAGTCATTAACATAGAAACCCATTTCATAATCCTTCAAACCCTTTCTTATCAAAACAAATCCAAACTTCAACAAAAGCAAGACTTGATTAAAAGATATGAAATCTGAAAGTTTGGAAAGCTATTAGGCATGCTTACATTTTTCCACAGTAAGATCACAACATGAAAACCTAATGAAACAAAGCATTATTACCAAATAACAAATCCATGATCTACATGCATAAACAACCCAAATAGATCACTTGCCTTAGCCAAATGAAAACAAGATTCTTCTTCAAGCACTCCTAATCAAAAGTCCAAGCCAAGAACTACAAAAACCCATGAAATCCATTCAAAAACTCACCCAAAAATACAACCAAGCAACCCATTTTGAAATGGTTGCTATAAGTTAGAAAAACATGATCTTTAGGAATAAAAGAAACTCCATTAAAGAGATGGGTTGAAGCTCTTACCTAAAGGTGCCCAAACAAGAAATGAGGAAGAAAATGGAGATCTTTCCCACCAAGAAACTTCAAGAAAATGGTATCAATGGAAAGCTTGGCTTGAGAGGAAGAAGATGATGGTTTTAGAATTTCATTTGAAGACTCATAGCTCAAGCATTCAAGAAGAGAAGAAGAGAGGAAAAAAGAGGGTTTTCCAACCTAGGTCAAGAAAAAGTGCAGAGATTTTTGTGGAATGGGGAAAGGGAGAAGGGAAAGTAGCTTAAGTGCTAGACAAGTGGGTCCCCTTTAGTGCCAATCTTGCATGAGTCAAAACATGGTGTTGTGGGCCTCAAATGAAGTCGACGAAGAAGGATAAAACGATCCTTGAAATATCTAGTTTCCAAAAAGTATATTTTTGACATGGTTTTGGGATCTCGAAAATCGTGTCCAGATTTGAGTGTGAAAAGGCTATTTTACCCTTTTGGTCCAAAACTTGAGTTTCTGGGCTTCAAACACAAATGAGCTAAACACGAAAGTTGTACATAATCATAAAACCAATCAAATGAAATGAAAATCACGATTAACACAAAACCAAACACGATCTTCCCACGCTTGCACGTACACCCAGGCCTTCCTGAGTGAGCCTAGTAAACACTAAACGTTCTCGAACTCCCCAAAGCTATAACCATGACTAAAACTAATCAAACTCTAACCAACGATAACTAAACCCAATCAAGACTAAGCACACACTAAGCAAACACTATTGGGTTAATCCTGGGTTGGGTTTGACATCCTCCACCCCTTAGGATATTTGGTCCACCAAATAAATCAAACTTTTACCTCTGGTAACAAGTGTGGGTATTTCCTCTGAACTTGATCTCTCAATTCCTAAGTGGCTTCTTCTGGTTCATGATTTTCCCAAAGTACCTTGACCCAATGAATTGTCCGATTTCTCAACTCTTGCTCCTTGGTATCAATGATCTTGATCGGTCTTTCCACATACGAAGCATCCTCTCGAATCTCCAAAGGCTCGTGCTGCAAAATATGAGAAGGACTAGTCACATACTTCTTGAGCATGGAAACATGAAATACTTTGTGTACCCCGGAGAGTTCCGGCGGTAACGCAAGCCTATAAGCCACGTCTCCAATCTTGCTCAAAATCTCATATGGACCAATAAATCTCCTTGACAACTTACCCTTCTGTCCGAAGCTCAGGGTTCCTCTAACGGGTGAAACCTTCAAGAACACCTTGTCACCCACTTGAAACTGCAATTCTCTTCGGCGAGTGTCTGCATAACTCTTCTGTCTGCTACGGGCGACCTTCAAGCGTTCCTGAATCAATTTGACCTTGTCACTAGTTTCACCAACCATAGTCGGTCCGTGAAAACTACGAACACCGACTTCTTCCCAGCAAACCGGAGTTCTGCATCTTCTACCATAGAGAGCCTCAAAAGGTGCCATACCAATGCTGGAATGGTAGCTATTATTGTAAGTGAACTCACAAAGTGGTAAGCACTCATCCCATTGAACTTTGAAATCCAGCACACATGCACGCAACATGTCTTCAAGTGTCTGTATCGTCCGTTCTGACTGACCATCTGTCTGAGGATGATACGCTGTACTGAATTGGAGTTTGGTACCCATGGACTCAAGAAGAGTTTTCCAAAACCTCGAAACAAATCTGCTATCTCTATCCGAGGTGATGGAAACGGGTTAACCATGCTTACTCACAATCTCATCAACAAAAAGTTTTGCAAGTGGTGCCATATGCATCATATTACCAGTCTTCATCGGAATGAAGTGAGCAGACTTGGTGAGACGGTCTACAATGATCCATATTGCATTATTCCCCTTCCTAGTATTAGGCAATCCGGAGACGAAATCCATGGTGATATGCTCCCATTTCCACTCCGGAATCTCTAATGGTTGCAGCAAACCTGGGGGTTTCTGATGCTCTACTTTGATCAACTGGTAAGTCAAGCAACGAGATACAAAAGCTGCTACCTCCCTCTTCATGTTGTTCCACCAAAATCTATTCTTCAAGTTCTGATACATCTTCGTGCTACCCGGATGCATGGAGTATCTTGTGTTGTGGGCTTCAGTCATAATCTCTTCCTTCAGATCATCCACATTCGGTACACACAACCGATCACGAAAATACAATACTCCATTCACCAACTTGAAGTCTGGACGTTCTGCAATATGATCCACAATCCTAGCCAAATCTGAATCTTGCAACTGACTGTCCTTGATCTTCTGGATGAAAGTGGGCTCAGACACTGTCATATTGGCTAACATAACACCCAAGTCTAGGGTCTGCACTTCAACACCTAGCTCTTCAAACTTCTGAAGAACACTGGCTCCTCTCAAACTGGCCATGATCTCTGACTTCCTGCTCAACGCATCAGCTACAACATTCACTTTGCCTGAATGGTACTTGATTGGAAAGTCATAAACTTTGATGTACTCCATCCATCTCCTCTGCCTCATATTCAGATCCTTTTGAGAAAACAAATATTGCAAACTCCTATGATCTGAATGGACTTCAAATCTCTCTCCATAGAGGTAGTGTCTCCACATCTTCAAAGCAAACACTACTGCTACCAATTCCAAGTCATGAGTTGCATAATTCTTCTCATGATCCTTCAACTGTCTTGAGCCATAAGCAATCACCTTGCCATCTTGCATCAACACACAGCCTAGTCCCACATTGGAAACATCTGTAAAAACAATGAATCCACCGCTGCCCGATGGTAATGAAAGGATTGGAGCTGTGGTTAATCTTCTCTTCAACTCTTGGAAACTCACTTCACACTGTTCTGTCCACACAAACGGAACACTCTTCCGGGTCAAAGTAGTCAAAGGTGCTGCAATAGACGAGAAGCCTTGAACAAATCTTCGATAGTAGCCTGGTAACCCCAAGAAACTCCTGATTTCTGTCACACTGCTCGGTCTCTTCCAATCCGCAACTGCTTCTATCTTGGCTGGATCCACTGCTAAACCTTGTTTTGAGATGATGTGGCCTAGAAAGGCGACTTGCTCTAACCAGAATTCACATTTACTGAGTTTTGCATACAACTGGTTATCTCTCAAAAGCTGCAATGATGTCCTCAAGTGTTCTTCATGATTCTCTCCACTCTTGGAATACACGAGAACATCATCAATAAACACTACTGCCGAGTGATCCAAATACTGTGCAAACACTTTGTTTATAAGAGCCATGAAGACAGCTGGTGCATTGGTCAAACCAAAGGGCATTACTAGAAACTCATAATGCCCATACCTCATTCGAAAAGCCGTTTTCTGCACATCTGAATCTCTAACTCTCAACTGATGATACCCAGATCTCAAATCTACCTTGGAAAAGTATGCTGCTCCTTGCAATTGGTCAAACAATTCATCAATCCTAAGCAAAGGGTACTTGTTCTTGACAGTCACTTGATTCAACTTCCTGTAATCAATACACATCCTCAAGCTTCCATCCTTCTTCCTCACAAATAGAACCGGTGCTCCCCAAGGTGAAACACTTGGCCTAACAAAACCCTTGCCCAACAATTCTTGCAACTGAAGTTTCAACTCACCCAATTCTGCTGGAGCCATCCTGCAAGGTGCAATGGAGATCGGAGTTGTCCCTGGAAGAAGCTCTATAGTGAACTCAACTTCCCTAATTGGTGGTAATCCCGAGATTCATCTGGAAAAACATCCGAAAATTCACACACAACGGGGATTCCCTCCACCCCTTGGGACTGTTTATCCTCCGTGATAAACGCTACAAAAGCTTCACAACCACTATGAATCAACCTGCCTGCCTTAAGCATAGAAATGAACCCGCTCTAGACGGTTTCCTGATCCCCTGAAATATCAATTCTGCTTGCTCTCCTTGCAATCTGAATGTTATGATTTTGCCAAAACAATCCATGGTGGCATGATATGCTTCTAACCAATCCATGCCTAAAATGATGTGAAAATCATGCATGTCTAGAACAATAAGGTTGGCCGGTAAATTTACATCTCCTAACAAAACTGGACAGTTAGGGTAATAGGTTCTACACTCAACCTGCCTACCCACTGGTGTTGTAACAAGCAAGATAAAATCCAGTTGACTATGTGGTGCATCAATCATCTTGACAAACATAGGAGATATAAAAGAATGTGTTGATCCAGGATCAAATAAAATATGTGCTTCTACTCCACAAACAAGAAGTTTACCTTCCACCACGTCTCCTGCAGCTTCAGCATCTGCACGGTTGAGGTTGAATAGACGTCCTTGTTGCTGTGGCCTGTTCTGTGCCTGATTCTGCCTGCCTTGGACATTTCTATTCTGCTGTGGCCTGTTCTGATGTTGCTGTTGCCTTGCTTGCTGCTGCTGCTGAGGTGGTCTGACTTGATTCTGTACTGGTGCCTGATTCTGAGGAGCTGCCTGCCTCTGCTGCTGATTCCTGTTCTGCTGATTCTGAAGCTGTGGGCAATCTTTAATTGCACGGTTCATTGCCCCACACTTGAAACAAGCTCCGGTGGCCTTACGACATTCATGAGTCTGATGGTTCTTGCCACAATGAGCACAGCCTTCGCTCATTAAATTCTGCTCTTGCTTGGGCTTCTTGCTGTGGTGCTGTGATCTCTGATTTTGCTGCTGATACTGCTGCTTCCTGTCTAGAATGATCATATTGTTGATGTCCTCAAACTTGTATGCCCTCTTCACAGCCTCATCATAAGTAGCTGGTGGAACTACTCCAATGGTATCCCTCATGATAATGGGATTCAAGCCCTCTAAAAATTTATTGATCTTCTTCAGCTCTGTATCAATCAGTTCTGTGGCATACCTAGCCAGCCTCTCAAATTTAGTAACATACTCCAACACTGTCAAGTTGCCCTGTTTGAGTTGCTGGAACTCAATGGCTTTCTGCCTCTTAATGTGTGAAGGAATATACTTGTCCTGGAATTGGGTTTGAAGGCTGCCCATGCTTCCTCATTGGCCATGGCCATGTAGGGTTCCTTCACGGTCTGCCACCACTGGTCTGCTAACCCATAGAACAAAGAAGCTGTGAGGTTCACTTTCTGCCTGCCTGTGCAAGTGAAGACATCGAAAATTTTCTCAGTATTAGACAACCAGTCATCAGCCACAAGTGGGTTCTCTTGGCCTGAGAACTCCTTGGGTGCTCTCTTCCTAAACCTCTCGAACAACAAGTTTGGGTCATGCTCCCTATTGTTGATAACAATATTGGGAGCAACAGGTGGAGCCTCCTGCCTATTCTGGAGAACCTCCAGAAGCTGCCTCTGAACCTGTGCCATCTCTGCATCTTTCTTAGCCATTTGTTCTTGAAATCTGGTTTGGGCTTCGTTGGCTTGCCTCTGTTGAGCCAACATTGCCTACATGAGCTCTTGGAACTGATTTGCTGTATGTGAGACCCCGACCCGAGAGGCCCAGATTAGTGTTTTTGGAGCTGTGTTTAGCTCTAAGTGTGTTCCGTGGTTTTTGGTTTAATTTGGATTTAAAACAGCTTTGTTATAGCTTTGGGATATCTTGAGTGTCTTGGTTTTAGTGTGGGGCCCTTTGGGGGTACCCTGTTTATGGCTTTTCGTATATTTGAGGTTTTATCTTGGTTTTCTCGACTTGTATTTTATCCCGATTTACTTGTTTTGTTAATACCTTCAACTTTCATGTTGATCCCGTTCCCGTCCCGAACCCCGAAACTTGACTTTTCTAGCTTCAAGGGCAAAACAGTCTTTTCACACTAAATCTGTACCGGATTATTGTTATTCCCGAAACCCGTGAAACATATACTTTTTGGAATCTAGATATTTCGACGATCATTTCTTCCTTCTTCGTCGATTTCATCCGAAGTCCCGAAAACCACTATTTCAGCCCAACTAGGTTACTTGATGGTGGAGCCCACTTGTATAGCTTATAAAAAGGAACCCTTCTCCTTCATTCTCTCTTTTCCAGCAACCTTGACTTGAGCCTAGGGTTTCTCCTCTTCTTCTTGCTTCTCCATCATCAACCACCTCCCAAACTTGCACCATCATCTCAAGAGATTTCATAATCTTCTTCTCCATTGCAAGGGCTCTCCATTGACACCATTTTGAAGGAAATCCCATCTCCACAAGATCTTCATTTAGCTTCCCTTGCTCATTTGGAGAACCTATTGGTAAGATCTCTTCCTCATCTTCTAGATTCATGTTCATATGGTCCTTGAGAAGCTCCATTTGCATTATTAGGAGCTCTCTCTTCTTATTGCTTGCTTTGACCCATTTTAGGGTTTGTTTTAGGGGTTTTTGGTAGAGCTTGTTTCCTTGACTTGCAAGAGTGCTAGGAGCTATTTTTCAGTGATTTGAGACCCAAGGCAAGTGGATGTTTTGACTCTTTTATCTTTGAATGAGTCTTGATAAAAATGCATATGATTTCACCATGTATTTTGTGTTATTAATGGCTTGATTAAACTTGAAATAAATGCACATTTGAGAGTCTTGATAGCTTGTTATATACATGTATAGATTGCTAAACGTGTTAGAAAGAATGAAGAAAAGATTTGGAAAAAAAATGAAGAGACCACTGCACTGCTGTAACAGAACCTGGGTTTTGTTACGCAGTGTACGCGGTCGACCGGCCAAGAGGCGCGGTCGACCAGCGACACTGCAACAGGCCCCCTGCTGGGCAGCCTGCTGAACTGCGGGACTCCCAGTTATGCAGAGTACGCGGTCGACCGGCCAAGGGGCGCGGTCGACCGGCGACACAGAGGTCAGGCTCCCTGGAGCCTGACAAGAACACTATTGACCCATTTAAATTTACAACTCCCGGTCGACCTGGCCCATGGGCGGTCGACCGAGCCCCTGTGTACGCGGTCGACCGGCCATGGGCCAGGTCGACCGGCCCAACTAGAAACCTTGTAGAAAATTGGACTTGTGCCCTATGCTTAGATGGACTTTAAAAGGACTTTTGGCCCTTTGTTAGGAGGACTTTAAAGGGACTTTTGGCCTTTTGTTAGGTGGACTTTAGAGGGACCTTTGGCCCTTTGCTAGATGGACTTTCATCGGACTTTTGCCCCATGATTAGGTGGACTTTAAATGGACTTTTTGTCCTGTGATTAGATGAACTTTACATGGAACTTAGTGACCCTTTTGTGGACCCGTTTGACTTCCTTTGAGGATGGTTGAACCGACTTCACCACACGGTTAATCCGGTTGTATCGGTACTTAATCTAATTCAATCGTGAACGGAACGGAACGACGGGATATCCTTTCTTTTATCTAAACGCGAAATTGGTTTGTTTGGGTATCGCGAATCCGTTTTTCCTTTCGATGACTGAGTAGGTTGTAAGGTACTACTAGATTAACGTTGTGCTTAGGTTCCCCTCTCTATTAGGTTTTGTTTAATTAAAACTCGATTAAGGTTTGAATACCTAAAGTGCATAAAGAGCCCGGAATGTCCCTAAACTCAAGGAGTACCAAGTAATCATTACAATCGACATACGGGGTCCTTATTCACTTGATTTATCTTGAAACCCGATAATAGCCCGAATTTCTCGAATTATGATTTGTCTCGAATCCCGATGATAGCCCGTATTTCTCGAATATTGATTTAGCATTCCCGAAAGTATTGAAGGAGTATTTTAGCATTTTGCTAGCCCGTTTATACATGCCCGAATGAAATGAAATTAGTGCTTTTGAGCACCCCGTCCCGCCCGTTTATTTAAGTGCATTGCATATGATTTGTACATGTCTCGTTTTACATGATTTGACCTATGAGTCGGCACCACTAAGCTTGGCTTTCCTTGCCGGTTTGATCCACCGACTTGGAGACCCCTTCCCGTCCCGCCAGCTGCAGTTTGGATCCCGCTACCCGGTTATTACCGTGGTCTTGTCCCGATGCCGCAGATTGCTACTGTGGTCCCCGATGCCCGGCTCGCTACCGTGGTCATGTCCCGTATTGTATTATATTATGTATATGTTACTTGTGTTGCATCTCCTCACTTCGGTGACTGAGACAACACCCCGATATGCTCATGTCACTTCGGTGATAGAGGACTTAGCTTTGTGTGGTTGCCATCTTGCTCGTATCCCGTTTCCTTGGATACCGTACATGTTTTATAGTGCATACGTATTTGAACAAATGTTTATCTCGTTTTATGAAACTAATGCTTTGACAGGTTTAAATGATTTTCAAGGTATTTTCTATATTGTTATGTCTTTTCACCTGCTTGCCAAACCGTCGTGTTTGACCCACTATTTTGGTACTCAGGTTCAGTTTCCCGCCCCGAGCTGAGAGTTGTGGCTGTGGAGCCATGAGTTGCAGGTTGTCTTGTCGGCTATGTCATGTAGACATTGTGCTTGACATCGGAGATACGTCATGTGGGTAGTGGATATTAGTTTGTATTGTTCGGCTTTTATTAGCCTTTCTTGGGATTGTAATTAATGCACATTGTTACTTGTAACTTGAACATAATGGAAATGTAATATCCTGTTACTGTCAGCTCTGTATTTTATTTATGTTGGTTTGCTCCAGTCTGATATGGTTCATGGTGAATGATGGCTTTATGCTAGGGGTTCTATGCGACGCGGAATCCGATGATGTCCACGGACTCCGGGTCGCATTACCACAAAAGCTTCCGCAGAAATATTCAGATAGTGTTGTGATTTTGGATTCTCACACACGCGGATCTTGGGAGAAATAATAATCATCCCCCTCACTCTCCCGGACCTCTTCTTAGGATCCCGGTCCGGGGGCGTGACACTGTAGGTATTGCATTCTGATCATTTTCATTTTGATTGCTAGCAGAAGCATTGTTCGGAAGAACTCTTCCAGGAGGCATTGCTGTAAAACAAAATGTTAGTACACAATAAATATAGTCAAATGGTTTCCTAGACGTCACACTAAACAATTCTAACGAATTCACGAACTCTCACCACAATCCTAAGATCTTTCTAGTTTATTTTAAGTGCCTGAAACAAGTCCCGCTCTGATACCAGTCCTGTCGTGACCCCGGACCGAGGCCGCGGCATTAAAAGGTGGTGATGTAAGATTATATTATAAGATGATTAAACCTCCCACAGGTTCCCGCGGTGAGGGTTCCGAAAAACACAAGGAACAACCAACTCACATGATCAAGTATGCGGAAGCGCGTGGCAAATCACATCTTAACAAGTCATGACAGAATATAAACATAATGTCATCAAGACTAAAATATCAGAATGAAGACATAACAAGGCATTCCCATAATAATTCAAGTTGTAAAATTAACAAAGTATGATAAGTTATTACAGTTCCCAAAATAAGAGGCCAACAAAGGCCAATACAATTCCAAAAGTATATAAACCCAAAGAGGTGATCCAACGGAACTCATGACCCGTCCAAACGTCTACATGACGTCGTCGGGTTGCCACTCACGGGCTAGGGTAGGCCCAATAGCCTCCTCCTGGCACTCCTCCTCAAAGGAATGGTCTCCTGCACCTGGTCACCAAAATACAAGCATCAAACACGACGGTTTGGCAAGAAATCATTTTTAAGTGAAAGCATGTAAAACATTGTTTAATCGAGAACATAAGAAATACTTTACTGAACGTAAAACAAATACTTACGAAGCACTTTTCTAAATCAAAGACAAACTAGCATGAATGCATAACATATATATCATGAATCGCAAATCCACAAAGAGCCCATCCTTTCTCTACCATTTATAATGGAAAGAGTAAGCACGCACGACAAGCACGAATATACATAATATAGCACGACACGATTCCCACAAATACGGGATTCCGGCCGCGGAACCGGACACGCACGATGTGTAATAAATACACGACTAATCTGTAGTTAGTTCACATGTTTAAGGACCCCCAGACAGTGGATCAGACTGAAAGGGCAGTCCAAGCTCTGTGGTGTTCACTTGAGTTCATGAATGCACAAAACACGCAAAACACGATTCAAACATATCGAAAATAAAAGGGGAAATCACTTGTCACGACAAGACGAGGCACGACTAGCAAAATGCATAATATATATGCTCACAACTTATAAAAGTGATCCCCATTTAATACTTGAAACACATCTTAGAACGAGCTTGCAAACTTGATTTCAAAACTAGTACACGATATGACTTGCGGTCTTAAATCAACGCTCAAAACACGATAATTTTATCAAATACAAGCTTAGGCTATTCATTGACCATTGGTTGATTGGAACTCTATATTTAAAATACAAGGATTGGTGTCCCCGAAGTTGGTATATAGCATGGAGTTCCATTCACACAATGTCAAGTTAAAGTCCTTAATATAGACTAGTTTTCAGATTTTAAAAGAAAATGCAAATGGGCAAAAATCTGCTTAAACAGGGAAAATTCCAGTGTGCCCGGTCGACCTGGCCCTTGGCCGGTCGACCGCGTACACTGTGAGCCCGGTCGACCGGCCAAGTCCCGGTCAACTCAAAGTTGTGACTTTTAATTCAGTGAATAGTGTTTTGGTCAGGTTCAAGAGAACCTGACCCTGTGTCGCCGGTCGACCGCGTGAACTGCAGGAACAATCATTCCCGCAGTGCAGCAGGTCATCCAATTGGGACCAATCCCAGTGTCCCCGGTCGACCGTGTGAACTGCGGAATCAGAACCCAGTTCTGATTCTGCAGTGCACTGGTCCATCCTTTCTTCCCTTTCTTTTCTACATCCTTTCCAACCTAATTAGCAAATTAAATACATGAATGTACATGCTATCAAGGCTCACATTGGGGCATTTATTTCACACTTAAACAAGTCATTAACATAGAAACCCATTTCATAATCCTTCAAACCCTTTCTTATCAAAACAAATCCAAACTTCAACAAAAGCAAGACTTGATTAAAAGATATGAAATCTGAAAGTTTGGAAAGCTATTAGGCATGCTTACATTTTTCCAAAGTAAGATCACAACATGAAAACCTAATGAAACAAAGCATTATTACCAAATAACAAATCCATGATCTACATGCATAAACAACCCAAATAGATCACTTGCCTTAGCCAAATGAAAACAAGATTCTTCTTCAAGCACTCCTAATCAAAAGTCCAAGCCAAGAACTACAAAAACCCATGAAATCCTTTCAAAAACTCACCTAAAAATACAACCAAGCAACCCATTTCGAAATGGTTGCTATAAGTTAGAAAAACATGATCTTTAGGAATAGAAGAAACTCCATTAAAGAGATGGGTTGAAGCTCTTACCTAAAGGTGCCCAAACAAGAAATGAGGAAGAAAATGGAGATCTTTCCCACCAAGAAACTTCAAGAAAATGGTATCAATGGAAAGCTTGGCTTGAGAGGAAGAAGATGATGGTTTTAGAATTTCATTTGAAGACTCATAGCTCAAGCATTCAAGAAGAGAAGAAGAGGGGAAAAAAGAGGGTTTTCCAACCTAGGTCAAGAAAAAGTGCAGAGATTTTTGTGGAATGGGGAAAGGGAGAAGGGAAAGTAGCTTAAGTGCTAGACAAGTGGGTCACCTTTAGTGCCAATCTTGCATGAGTCAAGACATGGTGTTGTGGGCCTCAAATGAAGTCGACGAAGAAGGATAAAACGATCCTTGAAATATCTAGTTTCCAAAAAGTATATTTTTGACATGGTTTTGGGATCTCGAAAATCGTGTCCAGATTTGAGTGTGAAAAGGCTATTTTACCCTTTTGGTCCAAAACTTGAGTTTCTGGGCTTCAAACACAAATGAGCTAAACACGAAAGTTGTACATAATCATAAAACCAATCAAATGAAATGAAAATCACGATTAACACAAAACCAAACACGATCTTCCCACGCTTGCACGTACACCCAGGCCTTCCTGAGTGAGCTTAGTAAACACTAAACGTTCTCGAACTCCCCAAAGCTATAACCATGACTAAAACTAATCAAACTCTAACCCACGATAACTAAACCCAATCAAGACTAAGCACACACTAAGCAAACACTATTGGGTTAATCCTGGGTTGGGGTTTGACAGCTTAGTTCTCTCTAAGTTCTCTCCAATTAGAAATAGGAAACTAAGAGAACCATCCCACAAAATTAGCAACAAGCTACCTTAGGTGTGCAACACTTTCTAATATTAGTTTCTCAAACAATTAGGAAACTTTAAGTATAGGAATCCTTACCCAATGAGGAGTCCAACCTTCCAAGTAAAGATACTTACTAAAAATTGGAAACCTCACACAAGAGACCCCCTTTATGGCTGGCCCACAAGATAGAAAAACACACCATGGCCCACAAGTCAATAATTTAGCTAGAGTTAAATTCACGTATGCCATCAAAAGCCTATTTGAATTTAAACTCAAAAATATTTTTCCACAAAAATAATTCAACCACACATTATTTTATCAAATTAGGAAACCATGCCAATATAGGAAAGTGGCTAGAGAAGGGACCAAAAGACATATTTGCCCTTGGCTCCAAAAATGACCAAAATGTCCATGCTAACCCCATAGCAACATTAAGATCATTTTAACCCTAACTCATTGTCGCGACCCCGGACCGGGCCATCGGGCCTGATCCGGGATCGGGACTGTTAATATAATAATATGATGTATGATTGTGCATGAA
>QPKB01001044.1:0-14985 GCA_003546025.1 Camphora micrantha
AAGATCGACAGATTTCATGCACGAAAAATCAGCTTTTGGAAAAATCACAGGGGCCAATCAACTCGAAACGCGAAAAGGACCCGAAAAAGGGGTCTTCCGGCGACTTTTGGGTCGCCGGAACTCCATGGTCGCTGGCGACCTTGGGCCATGGACGCCGGCGACCATGGGCCAAGGTCGCCGGCGACCATGGGCCTTGGGCCCATTTTTCAGCCGCCGTTCGGTCGCCTTTTCTTCGCCGTTTTTCGATCTTTTTTCATTCTTTTTTCTTCTGTATTTTTCTGACATTTTCCCTCATTTATTGGCCTAATTCTATTGAAGAAAACCCGACGAGAAGCCACGCAAATCGGAGCACAAAGTTTTCTATTTTTCTAGAAAGCCGAAGACTTTGTTGTGCGGTATTGCCGATTTTTTGTCAAGCATTGAAACTAGGCCAAACGATGTCGGAATGACCTGAAATTTGACGTGGAGCTTCTTGAGCAGTAGATAGGACCAACCATAGGCTTTGGTTTGAATTTTGAAGCCGTTTGGGGTCCCGCAAATGCTCACCTTGATTTAGCCTCGAGGAAAATGCCGAGCTTTGAAACTAGGCCAAACGATGTCCGATTGACCTAAAATTTGACGGGGAGTCTTTTTAGCAGTAGATAGGACCAACCATAGGCTTTGGTTTGAGTTTTGAAGCTGTTTGGGGTCCCGTAAATGCTCGCCTTGATTTCGCCATGAGGAAAATGTCGAGCTTTGAAACTAGGCCAAATGATGTCCGTTTGACCTAAAACTTGACGGGGGACCTATTGGAGTCATTTTGAGATGATCCATTAGCTCCAATTTGGATGCCATGATTCCGGGGTGTTCCGTCGCCAGCAGGCCTAATTTTGCTTCGAAGCGTCGAGGTCGGGTCAAACGTTGTCAGAATGACCTGAAATTTGGCATAGAGCCTTTTGGAGGTATTCTGAGACCATCCGTAGGCTTTGATCGAAGTTTTGAAGTCTTCGACACTGTCGTTGTCGGGAGCTTCTGTCTGGCTGTCGGAGGAGTGAAGTTAGGCCAAATGATGTTGAAACAGCCCAAAACTTCATGTGTACCCCTCTTTTGGCTGCTTTGAAAGACCTTGCAGTTTTTGTTTGACTCTGACAAGATCTGATGCTTGAAGTGGCGCCTTCCTATTTATGGCAGGATGTGGCTCCATGTAGCTTTTGGTGTTGAAGGGACATAGTGATATTTTTGTGTCAACAAATGCCCCCTCGTGGTACAGCGACGAGGTGTGCAGCTCTGGCAGTCGGTGTGCCTCGAAGAGAATTGAAGGAGATCTTCTTGCTTGGTCAAGAGTCTTGAGCATTTTTCTTTTGATGGAGTTGCTTTTTTTTTTTTTTTTGCTTCCAAGGGATTTCGTGGTAATGAGGGGTCATGTATCGTCTCAAGGCAAGGATTTTGAAAATGACATTTGGATATGGGTTTTTGGTTTTGGATTTTCCTTTTTAACTTTGTGAACCTAAAGGCTTTATGTGGCGCATCAGGCGGTTAAGAAGGTTTTTTTTTTTTTTTTTTGGTTTTTTGACCTTGTGACCTAACAGGCTGTATGTGGCGAGTTAGGGGGTCGGGATTTTGGTTTTTGGTTTCGGCCTTGTGATCTAGCAAGCTGTATGTGGCGAGTTAGGGGACCATGGTTTGGTTTTTGGTCACTCTTTGGGACAATTTTGGGTCCATTGGAGTGGTTTGGTTTTTTGTGGAATGTCAATTTCAAGATTGTGGCTTGATTTGGTGCATGGGGTTGGATGGTTTGGGTTTCTTTTGGAAGCTCATGAAGCTTGGAATTTTTTGTATGGTCCAATCAACTCAAGAGAGGCATGGAACCATTTTTGTATGCTCTTGGTAAGAGAAATTTTGACTAAAAGCCACTTTTAGTGCCTAGGTGGTCAAACCTGGCTCATATGGGCTAACCCATGGGACCTTAAGCTTTTAAAAATGGCTTAGATCTCATGTGGTGTCATTTTGTAAAGAATATCTAAAAATATCCCTTTTGTGTAGAGAATATCTAAAAATATCCTTACTTGGAGAGAATCTCTCAAGTTTCCTTGATTTTGGGAGAGATTTTCTCAAAGTTTCTCAAATCCCCTTTCTTTTTGGAGAGAATTTCTCAAGAATCTCCTCTTTAGGAGAGAATATCTCAAATCTCCCTTTCTTTTAGGAAGTTTGCTAATTTTCAGCACTTACCTCCTTGCTCTTCTCCTCCTTTCCTCTTTTGGTTTGCTTTTCCTATAAAAGCAATGGAGATGGGTTTTCTTTCTCTTGTCGCTTTCTTTTTGTAAAAACCTTCAAGAGTGCTCCAAGATAAAGAATTTCTCAAGGATCTTCAAGTTTCTTCTTCTTCTTCTCCATGGCTTCAAGTAGGTCTTCTTTTTCCAAGAAAAACCCCGTGTAGATGTAGAAAAGTTTCATTTTCTCTTTTTTTCTTCTTCTTTTCTTTTCTTTTCTTTCTTCTTTTTTTTTTTTTTTTTTTTGCTCACCATGATATGAGGTTTATGCAATTCAAGATGATCATGCATTTTTTCTTTTTTTTTTTTAAAATGCATCAAGATAAAAGGCTAGAATTTCTAGGTCAAGTCAACATGGATTTTGACTTAGACAAAGTTTGATTGGTTTTGACCAAATTGGGTTGGAATTGGTCAAACTTTTGTCAAAGTTTTCCTAGCATCTAATGCATGATGGTTTTATGCATGATTTTTGGTAAATGGAATTGGGAGCATGATGATGCATACCTCGAATTTTTCTTGCAAGTCTTGGGATTTTTGGAGCTTGCAGCAATGTTGAGCCCACTTCTCCAGTCTCGCAGAATTTCGAGGAGCTTTGCAAGTTTTGAAATTTTGAACACCAAGTTGACAGCGTCTCGAGTTGTTGGAAGAACAGACTGCTGCTAAATGGGCTGCTGTTCTTGAAGCTCGTGCTAGAGAAAGCACTTTGATCCGTCAGGTTGAAGAGGTTGACGGGAATCTCCGAAGAAAGACTCAGGAGCATGAGCGGTGGCAACTTCTTTGGGAGGAATTCCCTCGTGCTGAAGATGGATCGCGGTTTTCTGCCGCATTTTATGGCAGCATCTTGAAGAAGCGTAGCCTGGAAGCTTTGGAGGCTGAGGCCAGGAGTCTGCTCGAGGACCTCAGTCTTTGGTTGAAAACTATGATGGACTGAGCTTTTGAATTTCTTTTGTAACAAACTTTCTTCTTTCATTTTTTTTTTTTGTACCTCCATGTATAAATATTTTGGCACTCTATTTTTTTGTATCCCCTTGTTCTACTTAAATTCTTTTTGTTGAAAATAAGCAAAAGTTGAATGGGAATGTTTGTTTGAAAATCTTGATCAAAAGGTTATCATTTTGTGAAAATCTTTTGTCAAAAGTGTTGTTTTGGCATGAAAGCCAGATTTTGTGGCACAAAGTGTCGCGACCCCGGACCGGGCCCCTTGGACGAGGCGGCCTAATCCGGGATCGGGACTTCTTTGTTATAATATAATAATATGATGTATGATTGTGCATAAATTAAATCCAACTCCAAAATGTATACGAGTCCATCAAGAAGGATGCCACTCGTACACGCGATTTCCCATAGGTGTCCGCGGTGAGGATAACACATTAACATGAATATTTCTTTTATGTGCGGAAGCGTGTAGCAAATCTATATTTCATACATTCATGTCCAAGATACAAGATTAAAGCATGTTTCATACTAGTATCAAAATGAGCAATGATCATTAAAGCTATAACCCCAAAATAAAGTTAAGGTTTACAACAAAGTAGTTTAATTACATTGATCCCAAAAATAGAGGCCAACAAAGGCCAATATGAATAAAGTGACAAGATTCCAAAAGAATGGTTAGACACAACCCAAAATGTGTAACGCAACTCAAGCACCCGAATGTCTAGACGACATCATCGGCGTGCCACTCAACTAGTCGTTGCGGTTCGCCAACCGCGACCTCGAGCTCCTCCTCGGGGAGACCAACGACGGGACCTGAGTACCAAAAACAAGGGTCAAACACGACGGTTTGGCAAACGGGTGAAAAGACATAACAATATAGAAAATACCTTGTAAATCATTTAAACCTGTCAAAGCATTAATTTCATAAAACAAGAGAAGCATTTGATCAAATACATATGCAATATAAAAACATGTAAGGTATCCAAGGAAACGGGAAACAGACAAGATGGCAACCACACATAGCTAAGTCCTCTATCACCGAAGTGACATGAGTATATCGGGATGTTGTCTCGGTCACCGAAGTGAGGAGATGCAACATAAGTAACATATACATAATATAATACAATACAGGACGGGACCACGGTAGCGAACCGGGTATCGGGACAAGACCACGGTAATAACCGGGTAGCGGGATCCAAGACTGCAGCTGGCGGGACGGGAAAGGGTCTCCAAGTCGGTAGATCAAACCGGCAAGGAAAGCCAAGCTTAGTGGTGCCGACTCATGGGTCAAATCGTGTAAAACAAGACATGTACAAATCATGTAAAATGCACTTAAATAAACGGGCGGGACGGGGTGCTCAAAAGCACTAATTTCATTTTCAAACGGGAAGTGCATGTCGGGGCTAGCAAAAGCTTTAGTTTCAAATTCAATGTTTTCGGGAATGACAAATCACATTTCTTGAAATTTGGGACAAGTATCGGGATTTGATATAAATCAAGTGAATAAGGACCCCGTATGTCTATTGTGATGATCACTTGGTACTCCTTGAGTTTAGAGACATTCCGGGCTCTTTATGCACCTTAGGGATTCAAACCCTAATCGAGTTTTAATTAAACAAAACATAAAAGGGATGGGATCCTAAGTACAATGTTAATCTAGTAGTACCTTACAACCTACTCATTCATCGAAGGGAAAACGGATTCGCGATATCCAAACAAACCAATTTCGCGTTTAGATAAAAGAAAGGATATCTCGTCGTTCCGTACCGTTCAAGATTGAACTAGATTAAGTACCGATACAACCGGATTAACCGTGAGAAAATGACGGTTCAACCATCCTCAAAAGAAGTCCAACGGGTCCACAAAAGGGTTACTAAGTTACATTTACAGTCCACCTAAACATAGGGTAAAAGTCCATTTTTCTGCAGGGTTTCCAGTTGGGCCGGTCGACCTTGCCCATGGCCGGTCGACCGCGTACACAGTGGCTCGGTCGACCGCCCATGGGCCAGGTCGACCGTGAGTTGTAAAATAAATAGGTGAATAGTGTTTTGGTCAGGCTCCAGAGAGCCTGATCTCTGTGTCGCCGGTCGACCGCGCCCTAGGCCGGTCGACCGCGTGTACTGTAGAACTGAGACTCCCGCAGTTCAGCAGGCTGCCCAACAGGGGGGCTTGTTCCAGTGTCGCCGATCGACCGCGCCATAGGCCGGTCGACCGCGTGAACAGCGTAACAGAACCTAGGTTCTGTTACAGCAGTTCAGGGGTCTTTCCCATTTTTCCTATCTTTTCTACAATCTTTCCAAATCTGATGAGCAATCCAAAACATGGATAAAACAAGCTTTCAAGACTCACAAATATGCATTTATTTCAAATCTAACAAGTCATTAATACCTCAAAACATTAGGTAAAAACATAAATGCATTTCATCCAAACTCATTCAAATGTAAAAATGTCAAAACATCCACTTGCCTTAAGTCTTCAATCAATGAAAAACAAGCTCTTAGCACTCTTGCAAGACAAGGATACAAGCTCTACCAAAAACCCCTAAAACAAACCCTAAAATGGGTCAAAACAATGAAGAAGAGGAGAGAGCTTTCAATATTGAAAATGTAGCTTCTCTAAGGCTAGAAGAACACTAATCTAGAATATTAGGAAGAGATCTTACCAACAGGTTCCTCAAATGAGTAAAGCAAGCTAGAAGAAGATCTTGGAGAGATGGGATTCCTTCAAAAATGGTGTCAATGGAGAGCCCTTGCAATGGAGAAGAAGAAAATGAAATCTTTTGAGATGATGGTGCAAGTTTGGTGATGTCTCTTGAGCAAGGAGAAGCAAGAAGAAGGGAAGGTGCACCAAAACCCTAGGTTCAAGTAAAAGTTGCTGGAAAAGAGAAAATGGGGGAAAGAGCTCTCTTTTATAAGCTACACAAGTGGGCTCCACCTTCAAGTAACCTAGTTGGGCTGAAATAGTGGTTTTCGGGGCTCCGGATGAAATCGACGAAGAAGGAAGAAATGATCGTCGAAATATCTAGTTTCTAAAAAGTTTATGTTTCGCGGGTTTCGGGATTAACACTAATTTGGTACAGATTTAGTGTAAAAGTACTGTTTTGCCCTTGAAGCTAGAAAAGTCAAGTTTCGGGGTTTCGAACGAGAACGGGATCAACATGAAAGTTGAAAGCAATAACGAGATAAACAAAAAGGGATAAAATACAAATCAAGAAAACCAATATAAAACCTCAAGTACGCAAAAAAGCCATAAACAAGGAACCCCCCAAAGGGCCCCACAATACCAAAGTACTCAAAATCCCCAAAGCTATTCCAAAGCTATTCTAAACCACTAAACCAAATCCACAAAACAAATCAAGACTAACACGCAACTAACCAAGCACTAATCGAGATCACTCGGGTCGGGGTCTTACACAAAGCCTGGTTTTTGATGGCTTGAAAGCCGAAAATTTTGAGGTGGCATGAAAGCCGATTTTGGTGGCGTGAAAGCCAAAATTTGGTGGCGTGGAAGCCGATGTGGCATAGAAGCCGATTTTTGGCATGAGAGCCGATTTTTTGTTATTGGCGTA
The DNA here is from genome assembly GCA_003546025.1 of Camphora micrantha. Classification (NCBI taxonomy): domain Eukaryota; kingdom Viridiplantae; phylum Streptophyta; class Magnoliopsida; order Laurales; family Lauraceae; genus Camphora; species Camphora micrantha. The sequence goes on from QPKB01001044.1 coordinate 6,754, forward strand.
AAAGCCAGATTTTGGCATGAGAGCCGATTTTTTGTTTTTGGCGTAAAAGCCGGATTTTTGGCATGAGAGCCGAGTTTTTTGGCGTAAAAGCCAGATTTTTTGAAAATCAAGTTTTGTTTTGTTGGCATGAGAGCCAGATTTTGTTTTGATTTTTGGCGTGAAAGCCGATTTTTGGCGTGGAAGCCGAGTTTTTTGGCGTAAAAGCCGAGTTTTTGGCGTAAAAGCTAGGTTTTTGGTTTTCAAAAATGCAAGTATCGACTAGGAGTAGCCTCCCTGCTGAATGGTATTGCAAGTATCGATGGAATGTCGCCTCCTTGCTCATTCGGTTGCGAGTATCGATGGAATGTCGCTTCCTCGCGAAGTTGGGTGCAAGTATCGACTAAACGTCGCTTCCCTGCTTTTTCTTCAAAAATTCCGTTTTGCGGGTATCGATGGAATGTCGCCTCCCCACGATTTTTGAAATTTGAGGTTTTTTTCGAACCTTTGTTTTTCTTTTGACATTTGGGTTGTGGATATCAACTGGAATGTTGCATCTCCACGATTTTTGAAATTTTGCAAGTATCAACGAGGTGTTGCTTCCTTGCGATTTTGAGGTTTTGGAAGTATCAAATGGGGTTCGCATCCTTTCAATGGGTTTTTGCGAGTATCGACTTGACATCGCTTTCCCGATTTTTGTTTTTAGACACGAGGGTCGTAAATTTTTGACCTAAAACCATTTGGAGATAAAAGGTAAGGCGGACTAGGTTGGAAATTCCTAAGTCCTGATTTTTGTTTCAAACCAAGAATTTTGGGTTCAAGGATCGAAAATTTTGGTTAAGTTTGGGAAAAGGCTCCTAAACTTAGATTTTCGGATTTTGATTTTCTTTTGAACAATGAAACGATGAAAGTAAGCATTGTTTTGAAAGTTCAACATAAAGGTGAAAATTCCAAAAGGAGTGGGTTTGACGAGCAAGTACCTAGAAATAGGCTTTGGCCTTGCAAGCGTCGCTCTGACCCAGTGGAGGAAGTCTTCAAGGGTAGTACCGCTTCAAGAACTTGCCGTTGATGGGCAGCATAAATCTATCACCTTCCATGTTTAGAAGTGCGTATGCGCCATTGGAGAAGACTTTGTCGATGACGAAGGGTCCCTCCCATTTTGGTTCAAATTTGCCTTTGGATTTGTGAGCGAAAACCATCGGCCTTTTTACCGCAAGAACCAAGTCACCCTTTTTGTGGGCGCGTTGCCTGACCTTTTTGTCGAAAGATCCAGCCATGCGTGCTTGGTAGAGCTCAATGCTTTGGAGTCCCTCGAGCCGTCTCTCATCGAGATTGTCCAGCTCTTGGAGTCTTAATTCGACATTGCTTTCTTGCATCATGTCATTTTGTAGAGATACCCTTAAGGAAGGAATTTGTACCTCTAAAGGGACAACAGCTTCACATCCATAGACCAAGGAGAATGGCGTGCTATGGGTCGGTCCTCGAACGGTGGTTCAGTAGGCCCACAAAGCTTCAGATAGTTTGTCGCCCCAGTCCCTTTTGTGGCTAGAGACCATTTTCTTGAGAATTTTGCAGAGTGTCTTGTTGAAGGCCCCTGCCAGTCCATTCGCCGCTGGATTGTACGGAGTTGAAGGACAACTTTGGATTTTGTATTTGTCGCAGAACCTGTAGAATCTGTGATCACGGAATTGTGGTCCGTTATCATGGACGAATCTTTTAGGTATGCCGAAGCGACAAATGATGTTCGTGCGCAAGAACTGAAGGACTGATGAGGTCTTCATTTCATTGAGCGCAAAAGCTTCTGACCACTTGGAGAAATAATCCGTAGCGGCGAAGATGAAGCGATGACCTTTGCTTGACGGAGGGGAGATAGGACTTACGATATCCATACCCCAGGCTTTGAAAGGCCATGAAATTGTTGTAGGATGTAGCCATTCTAGAGGTATGTGGACATAGTCTCCATGAACTTGGCATTGTTGGCAGCGTTTAGCAAGTTGCATTGCGTCAGCTACCATGGTAGGCCAATAATAACCTAACCTTTTTATCTGATCGTAGAGCTTTGGATCAGCCTGATGAGCTCCACAAAGACCAGCATGCACCTCTTCGAGAGTTTCTTCAGCTTCTTGTTGTGATAAGCAGCGTAGAAGTACTCCATTGTAGGATTTTCTGTAGAGCATCTTTGAAGGAATGTCCAGATGAAAGTTTGGGGTTCGTCTTTGAACACTTACCTGTTCTTTTGGATCTTCAGGCAGGATTTGGAACATAATATAATCAATGAACGGATCCCTCCAGTCGCCGATCGGAGGTCTGAGGATGGAGATCCGACTTCCAACCAGTTGGTGGCATTCAGCAACTGCTTAGTGTATTGAGGGGAGGGAGAATCCTTCTCTCACACACTGTAACTTGCATGTGTTCTCCTTCTTGGATAGCCATAGAGGCGGCGAGTCTAGCCAGGGCATATGCACAGATGTTTTCGCCTCTACGAATGTGGGTGATATGACAGATGTCAAATTTTTGCCGAAGTGATTGCGCCTTGTTGTAGTAAGGCAACAGATCAGGCTTCCTGATTTCAAGTTTCTGATTCATCTGGTTGACGATCAGTTGAGAATCCCTGAAGGCTTCTAGCACTGTGATGCCGGATTCGAGGGTGAGTTCCAATCCTACAATCAGGGCTTGGTACTCAGCTGCATTGTTTGAACATGGTTCCAGTAGCGAGAAGGCGTGTGGAATCATGTATTTGTCGGGACTAACAAAGAGGATGCCAATCCCTGATATTTGATCTCCTTTTTCACTTGTCCTGGTTGCACGTCGAAGTACATATCCCAGGAAGCATTTGATAAGGAAGCCTCCACGTTGTAGACTGACTCGTCTGGGAGATCATCCCTGAGTGGAGAATCTTCAGGCAACGGATGCTCTGCAAGAAAGTCTGCCAGACCTTGACTTTTGATTGCTTTTTGTGGTACATACCTAATATCAAATTGTGACAGGAGGATAGACCATTTTGCCAGTCGGGCATTAAGGGAACCTGCTTTTGTGACAAGGACCTTCAGGAGATTGATTCTCGAGATCAGGTATACTGTGTTGGACAGCAGATAGTGACGTAGCTTTTGTACAGTAAACATCACTGCAAGACATTCTTTTTCGACTGGAGAGTAGCGATGCTCTGCACCTACCAGCATGCGGCTGAGATAGTATAGAGCAGCTTCTTTTCCCTCGTGATTTCCTTGTGCAAGTAGAGCTCCCAAAGAGTGGTCGAGGGCTCTTATGTACAAGATAAATGGTTTTCCAGTTGTGGGGGCAGCCATTACTGGAGGTTTGGTCAGGTATGACTTGATGTCTTGGAACGCAGTTTCGCATTCAGCATCCCAGACAAAGTCCACGCCCTTTTTCATTAGGCGGGAGAATGGACGGCATTTCCCTGACAGGTTGGAGATGAACCGTCGAATGCATGCCAATCTTCCTTGAAGCCCTTTTAACTGTCTCAGGGTTTTTGGGGATGGCATTTCTAGGATAGCCTTGACTTTGATAGGGTCAAGCTCTATTCCCGCTTTCCGAACTACGAATCCGAGGAACTTACCCGATGATACACCGAAGAAGCATTTTAGGGGATTCATTCACAGTTTGTGCCTGCGTAGTCGGAGGAAGACTTCTCGAAGATCTTTGAGATGGTCTTCTTTCCTTTTGCTTTTGATGGCGAGGTCATCAACGTAGCATTCGACCGTCTTATGCTGCATATCTTGCAATATCTTCATCATAGCCCTCTGATATGTCGCACCAGCATTTTTCAGACCAAATGACATTACAGTGTAACAATACACGCCAAATGGGGTCCGAAATGATGTGTCTTTCATCTTCAGGATGCATTTTTATCTGATTGTACCCAGAGAAACCATCCATGAATGTCATCCGCTCTGATGGACCCGATTCTTCCCTCTCTCCCGCTGCCTCCGCCCCGGGTCTTTCGGAGTACGGCGGAGGGGAGGAAAAGAAAAAGATAAAGGGTATCAACATCTTTTTTTTTTTTGTACGGGTATGCCAATTTCACTTTTCTACTTGGAATTTAGAAACGGTGATCCGAAGATCCACCTTCACAAGTAGAAAGGGGAAATGAAACTTTTTCTAGTTTCTATTGCACACATATTTTAAGAAAAGAGACAAAGGTTTTTTTTGAATGCCGTGAAAGGCGATTTCATTTGTTGCCGTGAAAGGCGATTTTTCCGTAAAAGGCGATTTACAAGTCTTATCCATTATGAAAGACAAGAGTTGTGATTTTTGTCCCTAAAAGAAAAATAAAGTACAACAGAAATCAAGAAAAGGAATCTGACTTCTCATTCGATTGTGGGGACACGTTCAGATCGACAGTCGCGAGTCATGTATGGGCTCCTCCATCGTCCATGCAGATGAGAACACGATGCTTGGATTCTTGGCTTGGCTTTTTAACCTTCAGATTTTTAAAGGACAAAGACCAAGAGAAAGTCTTTATATCCGATAAAAAGCTAAGTAAACGGGCTGAAAAGCCACGTTTTAGCCATGTTGGTAGAAGAAGGGAGGTCCTTGGGGGGTGGCCCCCCAAGGGTGCTTCAATCACCTTTTTGGTGGTCTTTGCAGCAGAGTTGCAAGGGCCTCTGGATTTTTTTTTGTCTTCGTCGGGGGGGAGAGCGAGAGCTAGATCCGGATCCCTTTCCCTTTGGAATGCCCTCCTATTTATAGGCCTTTGGTAGCCATTTGGGAGGGTTTATGAGCATTGAATGCATTAATGCTCATAATGGGAGGAGTTACAAGTTTTTAAATTACTTGTTTTGTAACTCCTTTTTCCTTGAATTTGATTGGCCGATGGAGAATAATGAGCCTTTAATTGCCTTGAATCCTCATCATGGGAGGCGTTTCATGGCTTTAATGCCATAAATCCTCTGACTTGTAACTCCCATTTGCTTGCTTTTGATTGGGCCGTCCAAAATAATGAGTTAATGACCGCATTAACTTGTCATAAAACGGGTCATTTAACCTCATTAATTGGTCGCCAAGTCGCTTGAAGAGTCGCGGGCCGCGCCGCGTCTTTTAGAATTCTTCTTGCGATGATCGCCGGTGGATCCACATGCTGTTTGATGTCGGATGGCGATGGAATTTCAGACATTGATTAATGTCAACGTGCCGGCAACATCTGTCCTGTCGATTTCACGATCGGGCCAGGCAGAAAGTGTGCTTTCTTTGTCGGCCGGTTGGCGATTTCGAGGCATCTAATGATCATCCAATGATTTCGGCGGCGAATCCGTGATGTTTGACGAAGATCGACGGATTTCATGCACGAAAAATCAGATTTTGGAAAAATCACAGGGGCCAATCAACTCGAAACGCGAAAAGTACCCGAAAAAAGGGTTTCCGGCGACTTTTGGGTTGCGGAAATTCCATGGTCGCCGGCGACCATGGGCTTTGGGGCCCATTGAATGGTCTGGGCCGCCGTTCGGTCGCCTTTTCTTCGCCTTTTTTTCCTGACTTTTCTTCTGATTTTTTGCTGAAACATTTCCCCCTCATTTATTGGCCTGATTCTCTGAAGAAAAACCCGACGAGAAGCCACGCAAATCGGAGCACAAAGTTTTCCTATTTTTCTGGAAAGCCGAAGACTTTGTTGTGCGGTTTTGCCGATTTTTTGTCATGCGTTGAAACTAGGCCAAACGATGTCGGAATGACCTGAAATTCGACGTGGAGCTTCTTGAGCAGTAGATAGGACCAACCATAGGCTTTGGTTTGAGTTTTGAAGCCGTTCGGGGTCCTGCAAATGCTTGCCTTAATTTCGCCATGAGAGAAATGACGAGCTTTGACTTGTGGTCAACCGATGTCCGATTGACCTGAAATTTGACAGGGAGCCTCCTGAGTGGTAAGTAAGACCAACCATGGACTTTGGTTTGAGTTTTGAAGCCTTTTTGGGGTCCCGCAAATGCTCGCCTTGATTTCACCTCGAGGAAAATGCCGAGCTTTGAAACTAGGCCAAACCGATGTCCGTTGGCCTAAAACTTGACAGGGGACCTATTGGAGTCATTTTGAGATGATCCATTAGCTCCAATTTGGATGCCATGATTCCGGGGTGCTCCGCTGCCGGTAGGCCTGTTTTTGCTTCCTGAGAGTTGATGAAGGGTCAAACGTCGTCCGTTTGACTTGAAATTTGGCATGGGGCCTTTTGGAGGTATTTCTGAGACCATCCGTAGGCTCTGATCGAAGTTTTGAAGTCTTCGACACTGTCGCTGCCGGGAGCCCCTGTCTGGCTGTCGGAGGAGTGAAGTTAAGCCAAATGATGTTGAAATGGCCCGAAACTTCATGTGTACCCCTCTTTTGGTTGCTTTGAAGGATCTTGCAGTTTTTGTTTGATTCTGACAAGATCTGGTGCTTGAAGTGGCGCCTTCCTATTTATGGCAGGATGTGGCTCCATGTAGCTTTTGGTGTTGAAGGGACATAGTGACATTTTTTTGGTGTCAACAAAATGCCCCCTCGAGTACAGCGACGAGGTGGGGCAGCTCTGGCTGTCGGTGTGCCTCGAAGAGAATTTGAAGGAGATCTTCTTGCTTGACCAAGAGTCTTGAGCATTTTTTCTCTTTTGATGGAGTTGCTTTTTGAGCTTCCAATGGATTTCGCGGTAATGAGAGGGGGTCATGTACCGTCTCAAGGCAAGGATTTTGAAATGACATTTGGATATGGGTTTTTCGTTTTGGGTTTTCCCCTTTTAACCTTGTGAAACCTAAAGGCTTTATGTGGCACTTTAGGCGGTTAAGAAGGTTTTTTTTTGGTTTTTTTGACCTTGTGACCTAACAGGCTGTATGTGGCGAGTTAGGGGGTCGGGATTTTGGTTTTTTTGGTTTCGGCCTTGTGACCTAACAAGCTGTATGTGGCAAGTTTAGGGGACCATGGTTTTGGTTTTTGGTCACTCTTTGGGACAATTTTGGGTCCATTGGAGTGGTTTTGGTTTTTTTGTGGAATGTCAATTTCAAGATTGTGGCTTGATTTGGTGCATGGGGTTGGATGGATGGTTGATTTTCTTTTGGAAGCTTATGAAGCTCGGAATTTTTTGTATGGTCCATCAACTCAAGAGAGGCATGGAACCATTTTTGTATGCTCTTGGTAAGAGAAATTTTGACTAAAAGCCACTTTTAGTGCCTAGGTGGTCAAACCTGGCTCATATGGGCTAACCCATGGGACCTTAAGCTTTTAAGAATGGCTTAGATCTCATGTGGTGTCATTTTGTAAAGAATATCTAAAAATATCCCTTTTGTGTAGAGAATATCTAAAAATATCCTTACTTGGAGAGAATCTCTCAAGTTTCCTTGATTTTAGGAGAGATTTTCTTAAAGTATCTTTCTTTGGGAGAAAGTTTCTCAAATCCCCTTTCTTTTTGGAGAGAATTTCTCAAGAATCTCCTCTTTAGGAGAGAATATCTCAAATCTCCCTTTTCTTTTTAGGAAGTTTGCTAATTTTTTAGCACTTACCTCCTTGCTTTTCTCCTCCTTTCCTCTTTTGGTTTGCTTTTTCTATAAAAGCAATGGAGATGGGTTTTCTTTCTCTTGTTGCTTTCTTTTTGCAAAAACCTTCAAGAGTGCTCCAAGAATTTTTCTCAAGGATCTTCAAGTTTCTTCTTCTTCTTCTCCATGGCTTCAAGTAGGTCTTTCTTTTTCCAAGAAAAAACCCCATGTAGATGTAGGAAAGTTTCCTTTTCTTTCTTTTTTTTTTTTCTTCTTTCTTTTCTTTCTTTCTTCTTTCTTTTTTTTCTTTTTTTTTTTTTTTTTCTTTTTTTTTTTTCACGTGCTTCTTTTTTTTTTTTTTTTTTTTTTTTCACGTTCTGCTTTTTTTTTTTTTTTTTTTTTTTTTTTTTTTTTTTTTTTTTTTTTTTTTTTTTTTTTTTTTTTTTTTTTTTTTTTTTTTTTTTTTTTTTTTTTTTTTTTTTTTTTTTTTTTTGCTCACCATGATATGAGGTTTATGCAATTCAAGATGATCATGCATTCTTTCTTCTTTTTTTTTTTTAAATGCATCAAGATAAAAGGCTAGAATTTCTAGGTCAAGTCAACATGGATTTTGACTTAGACAAAGTTTGATTGGTTTTGACCAAATTGGGTTGGAATTGGTCAAACTTTTGTCAAAGTTTTCCTAGCATCTAATGCATGATGGTTTTATGCATGATTTTTGGTAAATGGAATTGGGAGCATGATGATGCATACCTCGAATTTTCTTGCAAGTCTTGGGATTTTTGGAGCTTGCAGCAATGTTGAGCCC
>QPKB01001045.1:0-14978 GCA_003546025.1 Camphora micrantha
ACAAAGGAAGGGAATAACAGTAATACCAATCTCATTAGATTGGAAGCACACGATACGAAATATGATACATCGAGGAATTAGTAATCATTTATGGTTTAATCACTCATTCTATTCTTAATTTAAACAAACTCATTTGGGTGTACATTGGTTTCCAAATGCACGTGTTATTCTCGACTGGCATAATTCATATATTTTAATATGTGCGCTTATTCTAGTCCCTGTAATTATCAAAACCCATGGAAGCTTAGTCTTAAAACTGATGTTAAGGAGCACTTATACTCATTTAAGCTAGGCACTCCAAGTCCATGCAAAAATCCCAAAATTCACCGGATGCACAATATAATGTCTTAACCTGTATCAGGTTCGCGCTCAAGCGGACTTAAACCAAAAAGCGGTTCGCTCGAGCGGACCCAAACAAAACGATGTTCGCTTGAGCGGACCTACTGTATCGCTAAAGCAAACCCACACAGAATTCAGTCTTGTATTCTGATCTTCTCTCCCTTCTTCTTCTCTCCTTTCTCCATTACATTTCTACAACCTGTTATTAAAGCATTTGGAAACATCCTGTTTCCCTCTCATGCATTTCATTCATCCACAAAACATTAATTCTCAATCAGCCATTAAACCACCTCATTAAATCCATAAACAATCCAAAACTCAATGGAAAATTAAACAAATAATGAAAACTCCTATGAACTTCTACAATTTGATGAACACTAATAAACAAGAAAATGTTATACTTGCCTTGTGGAAGGTTAATTAACTCAAAGTCCTTTTGATTTAGCTTACTTTTGAGATGAAAAAATCCATCTCAAACCCTATTCATTGGAAAACGTTTAAAAACCACTACGTTAATAGCTATTTATGCTACACACTACTTCCATCTACTCAATAGAACTGGATCCTAAGATAAGACCACTACTACTTGTGCTCCAAGCAAAGAGATCTTGAGATCTTTCTTAAGCTCTACACTTCAATAATGGCGGGAAAAAAGACTGAGGAAAGAATATCAAGATTGAAAAGATACACTCCTTAAAAACCACATGAATCACTTCTAAACTCTCTCTTAGTGCAAAGAGAATGGAAGAGAAAAGGGGAGATGAAGAATGAGCCTAGGGTTTCTTGAGGGAATGAGTGAATGACTCATTTCATTCTAATATACAGTTCTTCACACCAAAAACCCTCTCATTAAGTATTGATACATGATTGAGTCAAATGAAGCCTCATTTGATCCATTTGAGGTCAAATGGGAATCGCGTCTAATTAAGAATTTCCGTATTTGACGAAATACGTGAAAACCCCGTATTTAAGAAAAAGTCCTTAGTCTAACTTGTCTGAATCTAAAACTCAACTTTAACCAACTCAATTCCATTCAATTTCATTCCATTATGCTTAATGCATCATTTGAGATTAATTTGTCTCTCTTTGGTCATTAACCTTGATTAACCCAATTACTCAAGCTTAATTAGCATTAATCCAATTAATTAGCCTTAATCATGATTAGTTTGGGTCGGGGAGTAACAATAGTCTTACATCAATGACATATAAAACAGTTTTGTCATTTGTCTATCAATGTGAAGTAGATGATTCCTTATACATGATAGAGTCTCTTTTGTTGGTTTTGTAGCTACTGTTCACTTAATCTATAGAACTTGCCACTTTTGGAGCATATAAGAATGTTGTGACAACTATTATAGTATGAATGTATGATGGAATAAAATCACATAGGATGGGATATTGTGACAACTATTTACCTGGCTCCCCTTTTGGGCCCGGATTGTTTAGTCTAGATAAAAGGGTGGGACACCCTCTGTGTAGCAAAAAGATAAAAAAAATCACCTAGTAGAATTCAAACCAATCACTGGAATCCATTAAAAAAATTATTATTTATCCTTAATTCCATTTATTTTGAGTCTTGCATTTTTTTTTCTTGAATTGAGTCTTAATCATTGCAATTATTCGGAGTCAAACAATGGCAGAGTACGGAATGGGTGTGAAGTATCAACATTTGGAGACATCTACAGTTATGGGATCCTTTCTTTTGGAGATGCTCACAGAAAGAAACCACTGATGAGATCTGTTAATGGAAAGTCTAAGCCTTCACCAATTTGCTAAGCTGCTTTACCAGAGCGAGTGATGGAGCTTGTTGATCAAAGATTGCTCTCGATAGAAGGCCTGAAGCACTTAAATGAAACCCAAACTCCATAAATGCAGAAAGCAAAACTTGAATGTGCTTAATATCTACGTTCAAAGTTGGTGTAGCCTGTTCCATGATATCTATGAAGGACGAATGGCGATTAGGAGATGCTACAGTGGAGATGCTTCGTATTAGGAATTCATATATGGGAGTTGGAATCCATGCGAGGAAATAACTGAAGGTTACATAGGCAAAAGGTAACATGTTACCTGATTAATGGATATTGTTTAGTATTAATATTGAGAATATTCTTATCCCTTAAAGCTGTAATAACGGTTGGGAAAAAAAAAAACCAAATTCTCAACCCTCCTTGAGCCAGGTCAGAGTCTCCTCCCATCAGTATTGTCCCTTCTTTTTTCTTGCAACCCTTCTCATCAAATGTCTTCACTTTGCCAACATCTAAAAGAAATGACATTTCCCTTTCTTTAACACCTCTCATCCCAAGGCAGAATGGTCCAACAACTCTGCTGTCTGCCTCTCTTAATGTAATGCAAGTCCATGAAACCTCTTTCTCACTCTTAGTTGTTCATCTGCTGCCCTCGGTTCACACACATCTCTGCTCATTTTCTAAGCTTTCGATTCAGTTCATCCATTGCCTATTTAAGGTATGACTCCTTTATTCGTTTTTTCCTCTGCGGCGATGGCATTTGATTTCTTTTGTTTTAGGAATTTTTCCACTTCTCAGTTTCTTTTGTCTTGATATGGTCTTTGCATTAATACTTATATGAAGAAATGAGTTTTCTAGTTGGGACCTCTATTGAATTTTTATTACATGGTTGTTTGACATTTTCAGGTTTGTGTTTTTCTCTATTGAATTTGTTAGCATGATTTTGATATAATTTAAATGACTCTTTTATTATAGCTGATTTGATATGTTAAATGACTCTCTCATATTTCTTGTACTATAAGCATTTGATTTTTGTTGCTTCAGGAATTGGGTTCTTCTCGTTTTCTATTTTAACTTGTTGTACTACTATATTGGATTTCCAATATAGACGTTCTTGCATTATTCTCGACTTCTCTTGACTTTTTATTGACATGGGTGTCAGACATTAAAATCCCAGTGCAATGCATATGTTAAGTATGATCCAAATTATTGATTTTTGATTGAAATGGGTGGTCATAACATTTTCTGATTATTTTCTCAGTGTGAATTTGTGGCCTGATTTTCATATATTTAATGACATGTTCTGATTGTTTTCTGTGCTTGATTCCTTGCATATTGTTTAAATAAATATGCAAAACTCGACTAACAGACTTTGTGATCATCAAATATGGAGAACTTCACAAGTTTTTTTTTTTTTTATTTTTTAGCTTGCTAACAAATATGTGCAAAATGCATAATAAGTTAAACATTTTACCTGTAATATGATAATAAATGCATTATATTTAATTATTATTCCACATTTAAGGTTTTTGCAAGCTTAAACATTCTCAATTGATGCATTCATTTGTCTGTGTACTCATATGAAAGATTTTACTTTCATGTTAATAGGATCACTTCTGATGCATATGGAGCATGAGTACATTGGAAATACAAAAAAAAAAAAAAAAAGAAAAAGAAAAAAAAAGGTATTTAATTTTCAAATTGGAGCATCATTCAGGATAGTCAGGGAAAGACATCATTCTAGGATAGGTAGGGACAAGACGTCCAAGCCTACTTCATATTTCGCTTATATTCCGTGTGAGGATAAATTATGTTGTTTTATTGTTCAAAATCTGATAAATTATGTTGTTTTACCATTCGATATTTGATGTTGTTTCTCACATCTCATGAAGTACAAGCAGCACAATTGTAAGTTACATGGATTTGTTTGAATTACCCCATAAAGCCAAATTCTTACATATTTTTAATGTTCATATGAAAACAGTTTTCTTGGGCCCTTAAATTTGGGTAGGCATTTTCACTCCAATCTTGACTCATTGTCTTAATATAAATTAATGGTAATATTGCTAATGTATTATTTATGATAATTATAATTTAATTTGGATGAATCTTAACTTGTTGCGTCGCACTAGTGATTTGCATTAGGAAAAAAAATGAAGCCTCTTTTTTTTTTTATCTTGCTGTATTTTATTTTGACTAAATTTCTTATCAATTAAAATCAATATAAAATCCTAATTTCTCCCTGGGTTACGGATACATTGTTTCTTACCCTGTAACGCACGGGGGTTTAATGCTATTATAGTAGAAGATGAAGTGTTGAGAAAATCCTACGTTTTGCCTTATGCATGTGGTTTCTTCTCAATGTGTTTGTGTATATATGTTAGTGAAAAATAGCTTATCAAAGTTTGAACTTATTTGACATATTTGTGCTCGGATTGGCTATGACATTAATTCTTATATTTCCATCCTGCTTAGACTTTGTGTATAAGTAGCAACGCATAATGACAAAGGGAACAATTTCAAATAAGGCTTAAGTTTAAGAATCCTTTAAATTAGGAACCTAAGTTTTTTAGTAAGTTATCAATTAAGGACAACCGGGCATTTAAAGCTATTTTCCAGTGACTTTTTTCTACTATTTCTTTAAATATATCCAAGTTACCCATGATTGAAACAAAAGCATCCTTTAACTTCCTCCAATCTTCTCCTCATTTTCCTCAGTGGGGTTCTCAAGGTGATTGACGACAACTGCATCTCACATTGATTAGCAGCATATAATGGCTACAGGATGCATGACATGTTAAATAGTTGGTGATTTGGGTATTTTAGAAATGAGGAAAAATAGTCGCAGGGGAATACATATAAAATGGTTGGATGTCTTTAATTGAAATTTATTAGAACTTTGTCCCAATTTGAGAGTTTTAAAACTTATGTCCTTTTTGAAATACGACAAAAACTAAGACTCTTATTTGAAAATCTTCTCTAATACAAAAGTGAGCCACTCTTACAGTTCCTTTAAAAAAAAAAATAATAAGCCCACACTATATTATCTGGCACTAAAAATATGACTATTTCTTCTCAACAAGTGGTCAGGAATTAATCTTTTGTTATTCAAATAAACCCCTATTTTCAATTGGACAACGAGTGAGGTTTATTATTTTCTTCATATTGTGTTTTTTCAAAGAAGACGGGTAGACAGCTATCTAAATGTGTCGATGATTTATAAATGTCTCTCTTATGGGTGCAGGTGCCACTAAAGGACGTAAGAAGTGCTTGTCAAAAAGAAAGCTGAAAGGAGGGCGATTTTCTTTGTGTGTAATGGCAGGTAGATTAGAGAATTTTCAATTGACGCTTGTCCTATTAAATTTTGGTTAATGTAATAAAAGAGATTAATGAGTTGAGGATTGGAGTTTTAAAAACCCATAGTTTCGGACATCAACGAGTTGGTGTCTTCTTTTGCTAGAATTAGTTTTCATGGATGTTGCTATAGGACTTTTTAATGGGTGCCAATATGAACAATCGTGTGTAGATGTTGTTGGCTATAGGACTTTTAATGGTGCTCACATATTTGGCCCCCAATTATGAACAATCCTGCGTAGATGGTGTGTGGAGTGGTGCGACTATTTCTCATTTGTGAGGTAAGTGGTTGTTTTGTTGTCCACTCTGTCCTCACATGTTTGTTGTCTCTTTAATTCTAATGAGTTTTCCCGAATTTCCCTTTATAATATATACTAGCTACAATGCCCCGTGCTTAACCCGGGGCAAAAAGACATAAAAAAGAATAAAAAAAGAAATAGGTAATTACATTGGAAAGTGAGTTCCTCCTTATCTCCTATTTATATATATGAGAGCCCACCGTTTCCAATTGCCAATTTCATTCCTAATTTCAAAATTTTTAGTTTGACCCTTCTCTAATGTCGACCTTCCTATTAATATTCGTAATTAATCTCTTACTAATATCTCTACTATATTAGCCCTATTAATATCTTTTTGGCTATAACGTTTTTCCCCTACAACCAGACCATTTATTTCTTCTCTCTTTGCAAGCATTTCCCACCTCTAAATGCAACCAAGTCCTTTTCCTCTTCTCTATGCGTCCTCTCTTCTCCCTTTTCCTCTCTCTCTCTCTCCCTCTCCCTCTCCTCTCCCACAACCAAAACCATCTTCTCCAAAATCCTGAATCCTAATCCTCAACAAATCACAATCTCAACAAACCTATGTTGTCTCTTCCTTCTTCAATTTACATTAATCTTTTAATTATCATATATGAAAGAAACTGATTTCAAATTGAAATCAGCTGAAATTGATTTGAACCATCCCCCACAATCTGAATTCTATTTTAATATTATTAATTTAATTTCAATAAAATATCATTTATTACTCACTCCCCACCTCTCCCTCTCCCTTTGACTACTACTCTTACATTTTTAATGCCACTCATCTCTCTCTCTCTCTCTCTCTCTCTCTCCCCCTTGCCCTCGCCTAGGAACACCTCTCTCTATCTCTATTGTTTTTCGGTCCTCATAAAGCTTAGTCTCCCTCATAACTCTCCCCTTCTTTTTTTTGCTTTCTTTGTTGCATGATATGAGTTTTAGATGAGGGTAAGTGACAAAAATTTTATCGGGAATGCAAGTCAAACAAAACAAATGTGAGCTTGTCATGAACCTGGCTCAGGTCAAAGTCCAAAAACCCTTATACGTATCCCGAACCCAACAAACTGACTACCAAAACCTCCTTTCAATTCAAAATCTCATATTAAATTTTTTTTTTTTTTATAATTTTTCCCATCTCAATATTTCATATTTCATGTTTCTACTAAAATGATTAAATCTCTATATTTATTATTTATTTAAATCTCAATTGTCTGATTTTTTAGAAAGGCCTATAAATCTTTTTTGGCGTTAACCCTGTTGTTGAGGTTGGCTCAATTCGTTAGTAGCGTAGCCATAGTCTTTTGTCAGATGCAAGAACTCAATTTAATACTAAAGTATGATGCCTGTCTGTAGTAGCATGGGCGATTGCCAACTAGCCAAGACAGGCCACCTCTATGCACACAGGGTCTTCAAGTCTAGCCAATTATCTATTGGGCTAAAATAGCCCTGGTCAAACCCAAATGAGCCAAAAACCTCAACCCACCAAGGACAGGCCATCCTCTATGCAGACGGGCTTCAAGTCTAGCCAATTATCTAAGGGCCAAAAAATAGGGCCCTGGCCAACCAAACGATGCCAAAAACTTCACCCTCCAATCCTGGCCAGCCCTACTTGCTGTACTAGTATAAAACTTAGACTGGAAATACATATTCTCATGTGTGGCTTTGCAAAAACTCAAATTCCTATTTCTCTCTACCCGTGGTGTAATGAAATCAGGCAATAAAGTCGGTGGCAAGGAAGAAAGAGTCATGATCAAATGCCAAGCAGTTATGACCACTCCGGGCCCTACCACATATTAGAAATTACCTTCAGTCCATAATATTGAAATTAAAAAAACTTCTTTTCAAAAAGAGTTCCTTAAGTATTTTTCACTCAATGTTTGACTCCATTATGTTCCCCTTACACCTCATCTCAGGGTGGATTTCTGTCTGTTCACACTGATTCTGGACAGTGAAGATCATGGGTCTGGCCTATGAATAGAAAGATCTGACCCATCTTTTTTTTTACAGTGGGGTCCCTGGTTGGGACGGTCAGGATTGGGGTGGTACATTACTATATTGTGGAGTGGATTTAATGAAATTGATTATTGTTCCCTTTGATCATGTCTACTGCTTTCTGCAATTCTTTGTTCTTTCTTCATCCCTTTCAAATTCTCCTCCTTTTTTAAGAGAAAGAAAAAGTTACATATTTCTTCATCCCTTTTCAATTTCTCCTCCCTTTTTTAAGAAAGAAAGGTACATATTTCTTTGTTTATATTAGATCAATGATCCCATGTATCTGGACAAATCACAAAATGAGTTGAATCCCATGAGAGATCTCTGGTGTTGGGCCATTAAGGTTAAAAATTGAAAGGTTGGATGAATTCTCCTCAGCCCAAATGGTGTCATGCCAAGATGTAGATGGTAATGTTTAGATGCGTAGTTAAATCAATCCACCTGCACAGGCTGCACTGTTCAATTCCAATGTTAAACTATTAATCTTTTTGGATTGAGATAGATGAGGTCCAATAAAATTACAGAAGGACACAGACGGCCCAGTTGGGATCAAACCTGAATAGTAAAAATCAAAAAGTACCAGTGAATGAGGAGTAGCTACTCATCCTACCTCATCCATGGTGTGGCCCATAATTTAAAAGCAGGGACCTTGCCACTCTTTAAGTGGTTTCTTCCTCTTCTTCATCATCATCCTCTTATCTTCTTCATCTTTTTCAGGGATTAGTGTCATATGATTATGAACGAGAGACCTTGTGTTGTTCTTATTTTCCTTCTTTTATGAATCAGCAACTCTTGTTATTGTACTTTGTGAACTTTTCTTCATTTCAGCAGGAATCTAGCAGAATTAAATGTATTGCGGTACATGAAGGAGTTTGTGTAGGTGAAACGGATTTTATCTGGCTACTTCTCAAAGGCCTTCTGCATTCACCAAGCAATTCATCAAAACAAACCAGCTTTATGAATTGTTTGGATTCACCAACTTTTTGCCGGACGCAACCAACCACAGTGAAAATGGATGTTAAAAGGGGCACAACCAGAACTAAAGGTGTTCGCAATTTGAACTATGTATTCTGGGATCCTGTGATGAAACTCTGCTCTGAGAATGCTATGTATCTCTGTTTGAGCATAAGCCGATGGTATCGGTGTGGGCCTTCAGCCCAAAATCCTTGTACTTGGGTCCGCACCTATATCTCCCAAGTCCTACCCCACCCCTCCCATTTCTCTTTTTCCATTGGAAATGAATAATAATAGTAGACAATAATATATGCTATTGGATTCTCCAAAGAAAGCCCGGTGTCTGGTGTAGATGGGTGTGTGCGTTTTTCTCTTGCATTTCCCAACAATCTTGTTGGTGGGCTCTTAACTTCTTTGGTTTCTTTGCTTTGAATGCTCTAATTATATTGAACATTTTTCAGAACCCAGTGGACCATAAATGGAAAATAGGAATTTTTTTTCATGGTAATGTCAAAGGTTATCCAAGTCCAGCCATTCAATTGTCAGCAGTGGTGGACCGAGTATAGGAAGAGGACCTGTGATGTTGTGTTAATCTTCTTCTTCTTTTTTTCAGGGATTAGTGTCATATTGATTTGCAAAGAGGACCTGTGCTGTTTCTATTTTCCTTCTTTTATGAATCTGCAACTCTTGTGTGGGTTTGCAGAGAAGCTTCCATGGGCAGTACCATATGCTTGAAAGGGGTTGTAGAGAATTTTTTATATTTCTTATCTGTTTGATTTGCTGGGGAGATTAACAAAGGAAGAACACATGGGAAGCAGGGACCTTGCCACTATTAAGTGACGTATACAAGTGACTCTTCTTCCTATCTTTTGATTTTGTTGGGAGATTAAGAAAGGAAGAACACATGGGAAAGCAGGACCTTGCCACTCTTAAGTGATGTTACAAGTGACTCTTCTTCCTCCTCTTCATCATCATCCTCATTTATCTTCTTCCCTTCTTTTTGAATTTGGGTGTGTTCATTAGGTTCCAGAATCAAATATATAATGATTCATTGGATAAGGAGAAAAAAAAAGTTTATAACAAAGCCATTAATCCTTTTGTCTCAATAATAATGAAAAACAGAGTATGAGCATAACCAAAGAGATGATGAATCATTAGATGGAGAGAGAGAGAGAGAGAGAGAGAGAGAGAGAGAGAGAGAGAGAGAGAGAGTGTCTACATAAACTTTAAGAACTCCATAAAAACTGTCAGTGAGCAGATGCCGACGCCAAGAATCGGCCAGAAACAATGTGGCCCAAGTGAGAGAAACCAGATTCGGAGATGAATCAGAGATCTTGAAGTTGAATCCAGGTGGGTACCACAGCAAAGCTCTCTGCACTGCAACGATTGTTGAATCAAGGTGGGGGAGACGGAGATGTGCGGGGCATTGGAAGAAGATGTGCTAGAAGAAGGTGGGCGTTGGAAGAATATGGGCGTTGGAGAAAGAGATGGGCGTTAGATACAGATGTATAATAGGAAGTTAAGAATTTTAGATTCAAATCTCGGGAATGAGAGAGATTTTTGTGGAGGGATTTGGTTGAGATTATTATCTTATTGGAGAGATTTTGGGAGAACGGTTAATACCAAAGCATGTTCACACGGTTAAAAGCCAAAGCCCTATATGATTTTTTTAAGGAGAGTTTTTCAGGGGTTGAGGTGGCAGCCCTCACCAGCCACCTTCCACTTTGTTTTAATATACTAGTAAAACCCCGTACTATGTACGGGCCCACGGAAACATCAAATGCACAGACTAATACAAATTATTTTTATTAAAAATTATTAATTACAAACCTTCGAGATCCTTCTTTTTGTTGCTAATTTTGATCTTTTGATTTTTTTTTTTCCAATGTTTTATTCTTTAGATGAGGTGTAAATGGAGTTTGGTGAAGCTCGAACACGTGTAAAAATAAATAAATAAGTAAAAAACATATTCACAATAAAACAAAAGAATAAAAGCAAGCAGATTTTTAGAGTTGCAGGCCAATTCTTGGAAACAAAAACTCCCCACTTGTTGAGATATTTTTTTCTCCTTAAGTAGAAGACAATATTATTTCTTGAAATGAATTTATTTTGTCAGCCTTAAAAGACTTAGTATTATTGGGAATAATAGTTGAGGAGTTGAAAAGAATATTAAGTACTTGATGTTTTGATCATTCTGTGGCCCGACGTCACATTGGAATGACCATGATGTTGCCGCTTTAAACGCACGATTGTAATCTTACATATCGTGCCATCCTTTGTATGATTCTTGTCCTATTTCCTATATGCTCTTGTTCGTGTTGGATCGAGTGACTGATGTGACTCACATTATGTGTATTTGCACTTAGATTTGATGGTCGCAAGTTTTATTATTCTTGTAGATTTGTATTGAATGTGCCCCAGATTGAAATTACTAGTAATGTTTTGGGAAGAATGGTTGGTTGCTGTTGTCATGCGGGAAAAAAAAAATGGGAAAATCGTATATTGATGGAGTACCAAATTTTTTAACGCGTACTCTGGACTAATGCTGTCGATAATTTCTGAACTTTCAAACATACTGAATTGGAGGACCAACTGTTTGGCAAAAAATCAGAACTCCTGGGGCTGGACTGGATGTGGAGAAAAAGGCACATAAAACTGTTGATGTTCTTCAAACTTGTATTGTGAAAAGTTTCTTCACCATTATTCAGGCAAAACACCCGCTTTTTGTTATTTTGTGTTGTAGATGATGCACTTTAATATGAACTTCTTGTAGTGCATCTGTTTTTATCTATACAAAAGCTTTCTTTTTTTTCCAATTTTTCCCACTAAATGGGATTATTTTTTCTTCGAGGGTTGTTTGTATTTAAGATTTGGCTATGTTATGGTTATTTGGTATTTTCTTTAATGTTTTTGGGCTTCCTTTTTTTTTCTTTGTTTTCTTGCTATTATTTTGATGTTGTACTCAGATCCTAAGTTTAGAGTCTTTTTACAAAAAGAGCTCGCTATTTAGCACCTTTCAGAGATGCCCGCAAGCGTGGTGGTAGTAGGGAAGAAGCAGAAGAGGAAGGCATCCAGAGCATCCAGAGCTACCTAAACCCTAAACCAAAACCAAAACTGCAAATTGCCAATCTCTACACCTGCTGGTCTGCAGGAAATCCTAGATTTACTTGAGTTTAAGTAATGAGTTGAACCTTTTAGGCTGGTTCACACTTGGACAAATTGCAAATGTTTATCCTTTAATGGATGTTACTTTTGAAGTCAAGTGTTCCCCCCGTTGCGTAAGTATCAAATAAGATTGAACAACAATGAATCAAGAAAATGAAATGGTGAAAACGATCGTTCATTCCATTTCTCACAAAGCACATAACTTGTTTGTATAAAGACGCACAAATTTCTTCAACAGGTGAGACCACATTAATGGTTCTCTTCAAAGAAACGGATTGGGCAGAAAAAACCCATTCAATTCTCATGAGGCATAACAACCTGTTTGTGCAAAACCCATTGAGGATTTCTTCCCCAAATCTCATAATCACCAAACAGTCACGAGTATTACAGTTGAGTTTCAAAAGTGGATTCCCTACTGGATAATGAAATTGGCCCTGAAAACCATTTCATTTCCCGAAAAGCACAGAACCTATTTTCACATACATCTCTGACCAAAATCATACATTCCTTCAACTCCCAAGTATTACAGTAGAAATCAGAAAAGAGTTCTTTAAAAATCATCAAATTAAAAGATGGGGAATCTATGGATGTAAAAGACACACAGAGCAAGAATATATATATATATAGAGAGAGAGTACCGTTTGGGCGTTGTGCAAAGCAAGGCCTCCGCGTAGACGTTGACAGAGAAAGAATTGTGGTGGGCTCTCCTTATTTGGAGTACGGGAGATAGGAGAGAAGTTATAAAATGGGAAGTTTTTTTTTTTTTTTAGGAAGTTATGCGGGTTAGTTACTTCAAAGAGAGAAGAGTGGAGAGAGATAAGAGTCGGTATGGAAGGAGATTTTTACAGCTGTTTTGAGGTATTTTTCAAAATCAGGATTCGTAGTTTGGATGCCCGTGGTTAATCGAAGGCAAACACATTCCATTAGAGATATAGATACTATCAACAACGACCCGTGTTTAGCCCAGGCCAAAAAGTAAGATATTTTATTTTAAATTATGAGATATCAAAATTAATTATAAACATATAAAAATATATTCATACATATTTATATAAAAAAACAGTCAACACATCTTCAATCATAAATTATATATTGTTATCTTTACATAGGTTAATGGTCATTTAAAATCCCTCTGCGCAAATTTCTTCACTATCCCTTTTGAAGTAGGACTGATACCATTTTAGAATCGATCAAAAACCGTTTTTATAAGCTTCTAGATTTAAATAAAATATATAATCTAAACATTCTTAACTTTTAAAGCCATTTTAAATTATGATACTTTAACCTCTAGAAAACTATATCTATACATAATCCCATGAGTGATTCCCACTGCAGAATAAGTTAAATGTGCGGACCGCAATAATTGATTTGCATCCATTAAGAAAACCAGGAACACGGTTTTTTTTTTTTTATATCTTCTCTGGAAGGAGAGATTTTTCAGGGTGAGGTGGCACCCCCTCACTAGCCACCTCCGTCTATTGCTTTTATTATATACTAGCAAACACCCCGTGTATGCAGGACCACAGAAACACTAAATACGGCAGACTAATATGTTATATTTTTATCAAAATAATTAATTAGTAAACTGTAAGAGGTCATTTTTTTTTGTTGCTAATTTGAATTTTATGTGTTTTGAGATGTTTTATTATTTACATGAGGTGTAAATTGGAGCTGCTGAATCTCGGGCAGGTGTAAAAAAAATTAAATGAAAGACAATATTAATAATCAAAACGACATAGTAAAGCAAGTAAATGTAATTTTAATAACACGGGGTTCACAATTAATACACATTTGTACGAATTATACAAATAAGAAGGGCACCCGAATCAAATTTTGAGACGTTAACGTAACCTCTAGAATCTAAATAATTTACAATTAAAATAACACAGACAATATCAAACAAAACTATTCATGTTGAGTGATTGTAACTCCATTCTTCAAGTACTTCGTGGTGGCCTGGTAGGCATATAAAAACCTATTTAATAATTTAATAATTAATTAAATATTATGTTAATAGGAAAATATTCAATTTGAAACTTTTCATAGTCATCATAAGAGGACCAATTTTACCTGGAATATGGAGAATCTATCTTCATACGGTTGTGTTGTGTTGTTCGCGTCCATCCTCTAAATCTCTTTTAAAGCTTTCACCGTTGTAAAGGGCCTAATTTCGATCTCTCCAAACATTTCCCCTAATTCCCTCAAGTCGGGACACATCATCGAAAAAACCCACAAGCCATGCCAGGTTAAAAAAGCCTGCAAGCCGGGCTAAAAAGCTATGAAAAGAAATAAAAGATTCACAGCTGGGTGCTAGCAAACCAGCCAACAAAAATTGGAAACCCAAAGCCCATTCCAAATTGAGAAGCTCTAGATCAATCCACCAGAGAATTAGGATCAATGGCAACCTAATTGAGCAGCAGTTTGAAGTATTTGAAGGTTGTAAGAGGAAGTCTTGTTAAATTCATTGTCGATAGTATGGAGCGCGGAGTTTAAGGCGAGAAGATAGTGCAGCCTCAATGGTGCAATCTAATACCTCGTTGGATGTTTTTCTTTAATTTGGGTTGGGCCATCAAATGTGTAGATAATGTGACTTGAGGAATAATAATGTCGTCATTTTAAGTATGAGTCTCATGTCTTAGATCGAATGCACTATGACAAAATGAAAAAAATTGGAAACAAATAACCTAATTTTCACTTCTAATTTTCTAAACTTATTTGGGCCCCACTTCATGATCACAGTTGGTCGAGCTTGTTGTTGAGACCATCATTCCTTGTCGAAAACCTTTGGGCGTGTCCGATGAGCGCCCACTAAATATATGAAAACTTTTTTGGGTCAGTTAGTGGAAGTGGAGAGAGAGGAGAGTGTGAGAGGAGCAGGACGAATCCCAGCTACACAGATAGTGGGTCTCCACTGGACAATATCGCAGTGGAGAGGAGAGTAGAGTCCTCCTCTCAACTGCTCCCTTTTCTTCCACCAACCCATCCGGGTTCTGCCAAATCACCCAAGACAGTCTGTCTCGCCTGGACAGGATTACGGGGTCCCACTGGCCATGGACGTAGATTCGAACTCAAGTGTTGTGGTTTGATATTGCTAGGTGTGTTTGGTGGGAGGATTAGGTGAGGGCTTGATTTT